>KV751376.1:1086178-1108059 GCA_001698575.1 Mola mola | reverse complement strand
CCACCTACTCGAGCGATTACAGTTGACCTTTGAATCCTGCAGCGACAGCACTGCTGAGAACCCAAGGCAGCGCAAGTAGCAGGGATGGAAACAACACCATGTTGGGTCACACGGCCTCTGGACAACTGTCTCCTCTCAAAGTTATACAGAGCGTTTCTCACACAAACACAGACACACAGGAGAAGGACAGATGCACTGGTGCTTTCAAGAAAACACACTGAGGGTGGTGAGTTAGTGCAGGAGGAGGACAAGAAATCTGAAGAGTTAGTTTCTACCCTCTGCTCTCACCTGTCAGTAACACAGACATATCTCTACAAATGTGTGTATCTATGGTGCAGAAACCTGATTTATTCATGTTGTTTAATGACCTTTATTATAAAACACACACACACACTCTCAGATGTTATTTTAAGCAGATTTACCGCCGTGCATCTCTGCTGTAAATCTGTGCCTGTTCTGCTTCCCATGTTCTGTCATTAAAACTGAATCTAGTGAAAACGGTTGAGAATCGCTGGCTGCAGAAAGTAAATACTCCTCTTCTTCCTACTCTTCTGGTGTCAAAGAGAAAGTCTGATTTCAAACTGCAGCAAGGAAGCTTTTCAGCGTTAAAGAAATCTATCTAATCATTCAAACTTTTTTTGTTATGCTTCCAATTTTACATTATTTATATAACATATGGTCTGTTTTAGATGCAAAGGTGAATTATTTACTGCAAGAACATTAAATTAGCTGTATTTGATATGTGCATCTGGAAAAATGGAGGATTAATGTCAGTGAAGGATGTTATTTGTTGATCAGTTGGTCTTCACTCGACATCCAGAATATATATCCATCATCTAAGGCCACCTTCGCCCAACAGGTTGTCAATCTATCACAGGGCGGACACCTCTGAGGAGGAGGAAATTGTATTTGCTCCAACTAAGAACTTTCTTGCTATAGGACAGTGCCGTCGACTACCTAAACAAATACTGCAGTGATTACAGGAGATCAATGGGCCAAAAAAACTTCATTTTCCAAAAACTTTGACACAATCAAACAGTGACTACGTATTATGGTGATTTGAAGTCCACAAGAGAAAACACGTGGAACGAGGGATTTAATCCTAAATCTGCCAAACAGGAACTGTGGATCAAGAGAGCTATATACCAAACAATGAGAAGTTTGTTCAGGGGCAGATTCCTGTAAGATTATCAGAAACAGCAGCATTACTGCCTAAAATGCAAGTCTGAGAATCGGCGAGTACTGATCCTATACCACATAAATGGGAGCTTGCTACTTTCAAGATAGCTACATTAGCTCTGCATAACTTACATACATGCTTTTATCAAAGCATTTATAAAAAGCCCAGACAAACTTAATGCTGAGTTCTGGAAACACTGTGTAGTAGGGCTGGGCGATATGGCCTATAAATAATATCGCAATATTTTTAGGCTATATCGCGATACACGATATACTGTATATCGCGATATTTCAAAATCTCCTCTAAAGAGCTTAATAAATGTGCAATTCAAATGTACCCAGTGTGATGATTCCACTAGTTCCTGCAATATTTATCTGCATTATTTACTATTGTTCATTAGAAGTTTCTATTGTTTTTTTTTACAAAATCAAGTTAAATTTATTTTTAATTTCAACTATTTATTTCAAACAAGGTAATTGCAAACATAAGCTTTGAACAAATGGAAATAAATAATGACTTTATACGACTTCTCCCAAATGTCCGACTTGACCACGGGTTGCCGACCTGGTGCAGGACTCATTCCTGAACGCTGAAAACCCGAACCGGCTCTTCGCTTTTTGCGCTCTCTCAGGCTCTCCTCCCTCCGATCCTCCTGACACAGAAACATGCATGCGCCCAGGAGAATTTTCTGGATGGGTGGGGGAGCGAGCTGTCTGCCGTGAGAGTGCATCAGGAGGGAGCGAGAGAAGCAAAACTCCAAAGTGAATTTCATGCCGATGGCTTGAAACATCCAGATCCCAATTTGTACTCGATGGTCGCGATATAGTCATTTCATGTATCTCACGTGGAACCAGCTGCAGTTCATCGAGTATATTCGATATATTGCCCACCCCTACTGTGTAACGGTAAAAAAACTGGGTATCAGGAAGGAAAAAATAGTACTGAAGCGGCTCTAAATAGCAGAGTTGGAATAGCCTTTTAGAGTATATGATGCATTACTTCCAAAAACAGCGCGTCACCAATCTTATTGAGTCGTACGAATATTTTTGACAAACTGGTCAATACTCTGTATTTGCCAGTAAGCTCAACACAGTTCAACCTTTAGCAGAAAACAGTGGATTGAGCCCAACACAGAGTGCAGAACGACAGAGCCTGTGACGCACTGGGACTGGCCCAGTTAAGGTTAAAGAGCCACCAGTCGTTAGTGGGTATTTAGGTGACACGTTTGATTTAGCGCAGACTAACCAGCCTGAGAGCATTGACTTCCCACTGGTGTACAAGCGCACAGATGCACAAGAAGATAAAAAGACTCCTTGCTGAAATGCGGAAACGTGCCTAGGTAAAGACAATACCTCCAGACCATAATACCCCTTGAACAGTACAAGGTTCACACCGTGACTTTGCAGATATAGGCTGCTTTACTGCGCTGTGGACTAATGCACTCAGACACACACACACACACACACACACACACACACACACACACACACACACACACCTGAAGACTCCACCACCTAATTTCCCCGAGCTACAACACTCAATAAGTGAGGCCAAAGGCTTTAACCGGGCAGATACAGGCAGGATTCACACATAAACAGGCTAAACAATTTTTGTTTAGCTTGTTTAGAGCAGAAAAACTGCAGACCTGCAGTGAAACACCAGCCTGTTATGTGCTAGAAACTTAAAGACGGCATGTAGGCTCGTCATAAGGACCAGACTATTGCACGCTAGAAAAAGTTAAGCGAAATTACAATAAACGCAGTTTTTCTGACTGTGGGAAAATATTTTGTTCTTACGCTTGCCTTCGGAGCAGGTAAACATGTTTAATAAATAGTGTGTACGTTCAGTGAATATGGAAACTAAGAAGAATTCAAAATGCTTTTTTTGTGTAGAGATTCTTTTTCCAATGATCCAACTGTGTTTCATGTCAGTCTCATTTCATTTTTATTTCCCCTTTTTACGTTTATTGTTATGAATCGACGACGGACAACTAGGGCCACGGTGAGAAACAAAATTCTGAGGCTTCACGAATGAAGTCATAATGTTAGAAGATAAAAAGTGATTTTAGTTGGTTACTTTTGAAGACAGATATCAGAAGAGGAATCTCCCGCAGCATAAACGAGGGCGGTAGAGAACTTCTTGAAGTTGTACTTCGCTACAGGTTTCACAAACAGGAAAATACTTTATATTGTGGGACATCGACATCATATTATCATCAGTATCAGGACTTTCAAAATAATTTGCATGAAACTGTGTTTATTCTGAAGAAAGAAACGTGGCCTCTTTCTTGGAGGATGAAATCCCTGTGACAGTGGCTGCGAGGGATGAAGGCTGCTTAAAGACCTCTCTGTTCTGTTTATTTCCACATAAAATCTTGTAGTTACGACTTTATTCTCTTAAAAATTCTAATGTTTTTTTTTCTTATAAGATTATGATAGTCAGATAAACAGCCGCTGTGCACGGTTAAGCACGAATTAGTCTCTACTTCTGATCATCCTTGGAACTTCTGTGAAGCATTACGATACTGCAAATTTTGCAATCAACTCAGCATACCTGCACAGTTAAAGCGCTTGCCAATAAATGTGTGACTCATCCCTCCGTCTTTCTTGGAGTACATAAAGCTTACGTGTGAGCATTGGCAGCCTCGACAAAGTCTACATGACGTGCTGAATTGTGATAGGCGTTTGCTTGCATCTTTCATCACAATCCATTACACAGATGCCTTTCGGATACAAACTATTATAACTTCCCAACTGGCTGCATTTGTGGTCAAAATAAGCGGCGTTTGCTTAGATGTTATTCAAAGGAACGTGGGCAGGAGGCTATTTAGGAGAGAGAGGATGCTTGGCGGCACACCATCATTCCGCCCGCTGGCTATATATCTATAGCAAAGCCTCGGCTAAGGACAGGCAGAAAGCACCAAAGCAGCGTTACACAACAGACCGCATGTGCAGGCCTAGGCGACAGGTGAGAGGCTGCGGCGATGAACAAACACACACACACACACACACACACACAACGGGGGTGAGGAAAGTCACACAGAGAGAGATGTAGAATACTGAACGACCCAGGAGTGACCAGAGAGAGGAGATTAATCGGTTAAAGGCACTAAATTATTTCGCTTCTCAATCGCGATAACACTTTGGCAGCAATGCAGGAAGACGCTGAAGTCGTCAGACAAGGGAGAGAAACTGCACGACACCTACATTCCTGAGGTATTTGTTATTAAATGTTCTGGATTTTATCAACTACTGCGTGACCTCTTTTCACACCAAAACACTGGCTGGGTTTTAACTGCTGCGTGTTGTGAAATGAAGAGAAAGGAAATCACTAGAAAAGGGGGGTGGCTTGATTTTCTTTAGAGGTTAAAGTCAAGCATTGGAAATTTAAAAAAAAAAAAAAAGAGTGCTTTTGTTTGTTTGTTTGTTTGTTTGTTTGTTTTAGAGGGAAAGATGTCCTAAAAGTCTGGGCACATTCAAGATAAGCAAACCAGCATCATGAGATCCACCATTCCCTCTGACTCGCGCACACAAGGCAACAGTTAGATCACCCAGCTTGAATGTGATTGTGTCGTACCCTCTTTCTCTCTGCTAAACAAGCTAACTATGAATCTGTCTCTGAGTGGGCAACTGCAGGACTCTGTTTTGGAGGGGAAAGCAGGCGCCACTCTCCACACTCCGTCCTCCCTCGACAAAAGCTGCATGTTAGCATATGTCACTGTCACTGTCCCTGTCTGAAAACAGAGAACGACGGCGACCTTTGGAGCCGCGCATGAATACACTCACACATAAGGCGTAATAAGGCATAAAAACAAAGCAGATCTCTTTTTGCAAGAAACCTAAGATTAGATGCCCCGAGAGAGATTCCCTGCTGGAGAAATCAGCTCCACTGAGGCTGCGTTCTGCAGAACATCGAGACGAGCTGGAAGCGTGCACGGATGTGTGCGTAGGAGGGGCCTCAATGTTAGAGATGGGTGTTGAACGAGTTGCAGAAAGTCAAGAACCCTTCTGTCTGCCTGGTCTGATACTACAATGCTGGGCACAATATGATTAGGGCCTCTTTAATCCAATGAAATCCAGTAGAATGCCTGCACTCAGAAACTCTAAAGGCCAGTCAGCGCTCTTCTTCTTGAGTGCTCCGGCTCAAAAACACTGGCTAACCGCACCGCGCCACAGCCACAGTCAGAGAAAAGAACCGAAGCTCGCACGGTTACGTGGGAAACAGCTCATCCAGGCTCTGACATCTTATTTGCTTTATTTAATCTAAGAGCAGATCTAATCGGCGTTGCATCCAGGGCATCACATACATCAGCCCTGTGTGTGAGTCATCTTCACTGCCGTATACGCTGAATGGATACGTTTCCTATCACCCCTGTGTCCCCAATATCCATTAATGGTGCGATTATGCAATAAGTAATACATGCCGTCATTTGTCTGTAGTAAGGATTTTAAAATAGATTTGTTGTATTTGGAGACGATGCGCTTATCTCACAGCCTCTGCAAAGAGCCGCTCCTACTCTCTGCTCAGGTCATTCAGACAGCGGCATTAACTGTATAGAATGAAGGCTCTAAAATGCAAAGTCGTCGGATGGTTTTGTTTGCTTTCTGAAAACACCTCCACAGGCACTGGCAGCAGCCCTCTGATATCCATTAACTGCTACTGACAAACAAACCTAAACACGTCTCTTCTCTTCCTGCTGCTCTAATCCCTTAATCTTGATCTCCTGCCTCCGTGGTAGACCGTTTCAACAGGAATAACTGGTCAGATAACATATTTCAGTGCTGTCTAGGCACGCAGTGACCCCACTCTACCCCCATGACCCTGTGCTGACATGCACATGCTCAGCCTTTATCCACTACATGTATGACTTCATTCAGATGCAATTTCCTCCTCCTCCTCCCCCCTTTGCTATCATATATTTTTAGCCTTGTTCAGCTTTCTATCACAAGCTCAATGAACTTTTAACATGTATTGTTTGTTTTTTTTGAAAGTCTTTATTTAATGCGATAACCATAAATCAGTGGAATCGAGACCAGCGATTCTCTTTTTACGATTGTCCTTCGTTTCTATGGTGAAATGTGTAACTCGTGCAACCTGCCTTAAAGTTTACGTCCTGAAATCACGAGGAAGTCAGACAAGAACAGCAACTCACCCTTCAGTTTCTCCACAGCGCTCTGCCCCGCTCTCTCGGCCACGCGCCCATCCTCCCTCTGGTAATGGTCATCCAGGAAGCGGGCGGTTGCTTCAGACAGGTGGACCTTGCCTGCCACGCCCAGCTGCTCCATCAAGTTAGCCAGATTGACGTCATTCGACCACACGTCGAACTTGAAGCGCTTCATTCCCAGGATCCCGCAGAGGACGGTGCCCGTGTGGACGCCGACGCGCATGCTGACGGTCTCGCGCGTCTCCTGGCAGAACTGCTCGATGGCCTGGATCATGCCCAAACCCATCTCCACGCAGCAGTAGGCGTGGTCCGGTCTGGGCTCGGGGCAACCGGCTACACAGTAGTAGCAATCTCCCAGGGTGCTGATCTTCTCGCAGCACGTCAACTCACAGAGCCGGTCGAAACGTCCGAACAGATCATTGAGAAGGCCTACCAAGGCCGGCGCTGACTTATTGGCAGACATTTTGGTAAAGCCCACAATATCCGCAAAGAGGATGCTGACCGGTTCCATGCGTTTCATGTTGAAGGGCCGAAAGATTATCTGTCCGCGGGGGATGGAGGTCTTCTTGCGCTTGTGATTGTTGTGAGCGTGATTCTTGGGGTTTGTGCCACTTTGGGGTTGTGAACCTCCACCGCTTCCTCCGCCGCCCACTGAGACGGCTGAGGCAGAACAGGCACCGGAGGAGTAGCGCTTGCCGGCGCTCTCACCGCAGCCCTCGTCATCCCCTTGCTTCAGAAGCTCGTCCGCAACTCGCCGCGGCATGACCGAGTGGATCATGCGCTCCTTCAAGGCCTTCTCCACTTCCAAGTCTTTGCCGTGCATGATGGCCTGGCCCACTTTGAGGAAGGTGCTGCGGGAACGGACCTCCGACATGATGAACAGGTGGATGCCAATGACGTGGGCACACAAGTGGAGCAGAGCTTTGGCTGGACCCAGCCACTGGAAGGTGTCCCCTTCCCAGTTGGAGCCTCGGGCCCCCGACTCTGTCCTCCATCCAGTAGTGGCATAACTCTTCTGAAGTAATGGTAGCCATTCCAGTGCCTCAAACAGGATAGAATACAGGAAGCCCAGCATCACCGAGGCATACAGACGGACGTGGAGGACGCTGTATAGCAACAACAAAACCTCCATGCACAGGGAAAAGGTGCCCACGGGGGAAATGCAAGGGGGGGGATGTGAGGCTGCTTCGTCTGGCGAGGTGTATGAAGCGTTCCCGGCGCCGGCCCACCCCAGCTCAGAGTAGCCAGCAGTCTGTATCTGTGGGGCTAAGGTGATGGCGAAGGTGAGGGCGATCAGGAGCAGGGAGGTTTGGTTGTACAGCCAAGTGTAGGGCTGCGTCAAGGTGAACAAAAACAGGAGCACGAGGAGGGCCAAAAAGGTGACTGTGGGGGCCAGGAAGGTCACGAGGTCGCAGCGGTCTTTATTGACCCCGAAATACACCGCCCAGAGCAAAGCCGCCACCGCCAGGTAGAACAGAACATAACGGAAGCGCCGCTGCGTCTGAGGAAAGCACCTCTCTTGGCATGCCTCTTCCAGGATGGGGGAATCAAACTTGGGGTCCCAGCACTGGGCGGCAGAGCGCTCGAACAGCGGCGGCGCCTTCCTGCGCACCCTGGAGGTGGAGCTGGCGGCTGGTCTGGAGTCTGCCGAGCTGCAGCTGGAGGAGATGCTGTACTTGTGAAGATTGGGGTTCTTCTTGCCCCCGGCCCCCGCTGCTCCAGCCTGCGGCGCGCTGATGCTGCAGCGTGGCCATGCTGACGAGAGGTGTTAAATATTAATTATGTCTTGTGATGGCGCTCAGGCAATTAGGCGCCGTGCGTGGGCGCCGCGCGTGCACATGTGGCACGGGAAGGGAGAGAGCGAGAGAGAGACAGGGGCTAGATGTTTGCTGGAAGAATCACGCTGCATGAATGGGAAGCACAGCAGAGACGTCTTTGTTACGCACGCAGCAGCCTGCACACACTCACACACCCACACACACACGCACACCCACCCACCCACTCACACACCCACACACACACGCACGCCCACCCACCCACACACACACACACACACACACACACACACACAAACACACTCAGACACACACACACACACACACACACACACACTCAGTCAGTCACTCAGTCAGTCACACACACAGGTCGTGCCGTTCCAGCTCCTCGAGCAGGTCATTATCCGGGCCCGGGTTTGCGTCAGCGCTCACATTACATGTATCCCTCTCCAAAGAGGCTCTGGGTCTGAGCCCGGCGTTCTCTCCAGCTGCGGTGAAACCACTGTCATCACTCCCTCTGCCTCCAGAACCGAACATCCTTCTCGGAAAGGACTGGCTCAGTGATGCAACCTTTTCTTTTCTCTTTTGGTTTGTTTAGTCGACTTTATTTGACGCCCTGACGTTCCGCGGGTGGAGGTGGCCTCCCCTGAATGTGCGTGCCGTGTCAGCTGCGGGGCGTCATCGTGTGGCACAGCTGGCAGCAGTTGGCTCAGAAGTCACACTGTGTGCACCTTTACTCCTCCTTCCCCCCTGCAGGAGCACTCAGCAGGAGCACTCAGCAGGAGCACTCTGCTATCTCGTTATTTAAGATGTGTGGAGCAGGAGGAGGGAAAAAAATGGGTCAAACACGAATGCGGTCATTTATCACTCTCCGATTCAAAGATGCCCCCCCCCCCCTCCGTTTCACCCGAAGTAGTTAATATAATATGAGTTTAATGTTTCCCACAAAATGAAAGCCAGTCGAGACTGTTATTTCCGTTGACTAAGGTGGGTTTACCTCCCTCTGCAGCCCCTCTCGTGCACGGCTTGGCGTCCTAGCGACGAGCACTTATCGTTCCCGCACACTCTCCCTCCATCTTCATCCCAGCGGCTCCTCGAAAATATTCCAGGCCGAGTTATTTTGGAGCTCCGTCCAGTCCAGGATCCGGATCGAAAGAGGCCCGACGGGTAGGCCTATTCCCACGGATCCAGCCCCGTCCTTTCCTGAGCTCCCTCTCCGGATCTCCGCCGTTTATTCCCCCTCTGGCTCCCGAAGAGGGGGTCGGGGAGGGATATGACTCGCTGGAAAAACGCGTAATCCCTCCAGAGGAGCGCAGAAAAGCACCGTCGGCCGGGCCGGATCAGAGTCGGTCGGCCTCTGCTGGGAGTGTCTGCAACTTGTTGCGCGCAGTTGGCGAAATGTGCAGCTCTGAGAAACAGCCTCGCTCGCTCGCAGCAGGCTGGGCTATAAATAGTGACTTAAAAAAAAGGGGAGAAAAAAAAAAGAGCCTCTTGCAATAACAACACTGGCGGCGTGTCCGTTTAAAACGCTTCCTTCTACTTATTCTCGGACAACAGGCGCGCTCGACACGCACTTACAACAACAACAACAAAAAAAAAAACAAAAAAAAAAAAAAAAGCGCAGCGGGGCGACTCGGAAAAATCACGGTGTCCAACGCGTGCGGAGCGTCAGCGACGCTCCTTCCCAAAAGATCCCGAACTTTTTTTTTTTCCCAGGCCGCATTTCCTGCGCCGCGAGAGGAGTCCCAGTCAGGAGTGTCGGGTTATTTGGAGCCGAGGCTGGGCTTCCTCCTCTCGCATTACCGAGGGACGGAGCGCGGCGCGCTAATGTCCCCGCGGTGTCACCGAGAGCCCCGCGAGGGGCGCCGTCCCGCGACCCCGAGCCATTCCTCCGGTGTGCTGGAGCTCTGGTTTTCGCTGGCACGCGTGTGTCCAACAAACACAAGGCTGTCCGCTCCGGCGGTGGTGCGTCCTCTTCCGTCCGCCGCTGGTCGCCTCCCTTTCTCCCCAACCCTCTGATGTGGCTCCGCGCTGGAGCTCCGCGGCGCTGATTTTCCGTGTTATCCGGGCGCGCGGAGGACCTCCACTCCGGCAGCTGGCACCATGTTCGCCGTGGCTGGGTCGGAAATCCTGCCCCAGCTGTTGTGGCAGCGCGGGTTGGTGGAGGCAGCCCGTCAAGCGCAACACGATTCACAAAAGGACGGTTTCCGGTTTTGTCTTTAAAAGAGGTTATGTATTTCCTCTAATTATACATATACATATTGACTGTATCTGTATTTAAAAAGAAGTCAGGCCAAATGTTTTGTGCGGGTCAGACACAGAATGAAGAACATCTTTGAAAGCTAAATCCTATCTTGTCGATTAAGAAGCAAAGCATGTAGTTCTGCAATTGAAACCAAAAAGAAAAATCATTGTCAGTCTTTATTAGCAGATACACCAATGCCAGACAACCACATTAATATCAGCCAACACCGATATTGAACTGACAAGCTGGTTTTCATCCCTGTTACTGTTATTATTATTCTCATTTTTAAACACAAATGCATTAGCAGCGTTTGGTGTGTCTTAGTTAACAAAGAAGACTCATTTACACGTGTAAATGCTCTCAAAACATTGAATAAACCACCAACTTTGTTATTTATCACATTATTTTTGCAAAACACATGTTATATATAAAAAAAAAATACTTCACATATACCTATTTGAATATTTAGGAATTACGCTATGTCGCGCACACACTTCTAGCATAACTGTTTACCCGTAGTTAGCGAGGTAATACGGGATCATCAACGAGAAGGTGGTAGCACAAATTATGACTTGGTTACTGGTGATTATTAATGATTATTTTTGCTATTTCCATTTCCATTTCTTTAGTTTTAAAGCTGGGGTTTGTAACTGCGGTGAATCAAGCACGAGACTCCATGGAAGCAACTTCATTGCCCCTCCCCTCAATGTCTCTGCTCCGTAGCTCCGCCCTGCTCTTTTTTGACATGTTCTTCCATCTTTTGGCTTGCTTTGCTTTAAACTACAAACCCCACCTTTAATGGAAGATTGAATGGTGTAGCTCACGTGAACAAAAGGCTCATGTGTAGCTCGCCGTACTAGCTAGTTGTGTCACCGTTCCCAGCATCAGTCGACCTTTATGACATCGCAGGTAAACACAGGTGTAATTAACTATAAAATATGTCAACGTTGATCCTTCCCGGTGAACCTACATGCACAAGAACAGCACCTTGGCTCTATGTGACCTGAATAGAACCGCATTATTGGGAGAATCTGCGTTAATCCGCTATTCATTGCCAAAATGGCTGCTGAGAAACAAACTAACGCCAAGCGAGACCCTGTAAGTGAACCACGCCGTGTCACATCTTGGCACTGAAGCGAAATAAGAAAAAAAAGATGCCTTTATTTTGAAGGTGACGTCCGGTTTCTTCCTGCGTGTCTCCGTGCAGCTTGACAGTCGGCGGTGGGTGGGTGTCCAGACGAGTGCAGCTGGGTTTGGTTGAAGTCACACGGGAAGAACTGCCATTACGACGGTCCCTGCTCTTACTAAGGCCAGAGCTGGAACTCTGTGTCGCTCGGACTTGTTCTGGACGTTGGTCCGTCAGCGTAATTTGCTTTTATAGGCGCCTACATGTCGCGTTCAAGCATAAGATTCAGCATATTCGGAGGTATCAGCTCACTGGTGCAGGACTTTCCGGTTCTCTGTAACGCAGCATCACATTGGCAGCCCTGTCGTTGAACAGTTAAACTCCGTTTGGGTCTGTATTGACTGTCCCCCACTCGTTTGATAGAACTGCTGTGAGAAATGAAATATCACTTCAGCCTTTTGAGATACAAGAATGAATAACTACAAAAGCCAGGCCTTATTCTTTTTTTTTTTTTTCCTGGAGGCAGTAATCCTCCACTTGTTTCCCCTCTACAAATTGGGTCTATTTTTTTTTTATTTTATTAGTTTCCAGTAAATGGGAAGTGAGGTCACCTTTGGTAGGGATTCATTTGTGTCCCTCTCAAATAAAAACCCAGATAGAACAGGAAATGAATGCTGATTGCTTTCTAGAGTCAAATATGAACGAGAGGAGGAAGGGGGTTTACTAGTTCATGCGAATTGTCCATTGAAAATCATTCTTAATAAAACTGCATTTGATTGTAGTCTCTGCCTAAAGCATGTTGGCGATCAAACATGAACGACTTCAGTAGCACAAATGGACCTTTTCCAGGTGTTTCTGTGGAGCGCGCGGGATTATCAGATGGGGATTGTGAGCAGCAGGTGAAGATAAACAAGGTAACACGGAGTGACAGTGCTGATTCACTGTGTGTCCCTGTGTTTCCTTCTCCTTTGCAGAGGCCATGATGTTTAAACTTTGAATCCAATAAAGCCTCAGTGCATTATTCAGGTGTGTGTGTGTGTGTGTGTGTGGCATGCGGCTGGCGTGTGTATGTTTGTTGATAAAGCTGCACTGATAAGTCTGCGTAAGCGCTGCGTCCACAAACACACAGAACACGGCCTCAAATGCATATTTGCGTGTGAAGCCTTGATTAGGTGAGAACAGGTGTGTTCTCGCCCTGTGTCACATGATGCTCCATGTTATTAGGGTGCGGCTGATGTTGTATTTTATTGGTCTGCTGTGGGGAAATTAACTTCTTGCCTTTGGGCTCAGGCTCAGCTGCAGGACAGCTGGGGATTCTCTGAGAGAGAGGCACCGGAGAGGAGACGAGCCGGCCCGAATTACAGCAACACTCATATCCAATGGTGAGGGCCATTTTCCTAAATGTCTGGAAAGTCAAAGGGAAATGAATGTATGCAATTTTTATGTGGTATTTAGTATATAGCGTATACTGTCTATGACATTACACCCATCAGTGTCGCACTGTGAAAAAAGTTGAATGGAAATATACTGAATGTAAACATTTAAATGACTGTAGGGACGGAGGCTTTCTGTGTGACGGTGACTCAAAAAAGAGCAACAGAACAGAACAGAAACGTTATTACGTATCGTTAAGTTCTTTGTCAGCAGCAGCAACTGCGAACAAATGTAGTCGAATCCCCTTTTAATTCCTTTAACATGATAAATAAGAGAATGTTTCAAGTTATACGCCCTGGAAGATAACCTCAATTAACCACCATTGTGCCAAATTATTATTAGAAATTGAGGTATTTCTGTGTATTTTCAATTTATTCCAAACTGCTGCATGCAAATACAAGCTTAGACATTCATCAACATTCATAAAATGCTGGTTTTGTAGGCCTTACCTTGAGAGGCCGACCTTGTGAGTTGGCTCTGTCACACTGCTGAGTATTTTGATTGTTCTGGGAATGTTTAATTTTAGCAATAAGCCATCATCGGCTATATCGCTGCTGTCAGACACACTTGGGATTCAATTTCATACACACGAGCAAATTCGCTGCTTTGGAAGATCACAATACTTTGGAGATCATAAGGAGATTTAATCAGCAAAACCATCAACGGAGAAAAATGTGAGAATATTTGTATGCTGCATAATATGCCATATAAATAGAGGCGAAAGTGTGCTTTATTCACCAACACACGTCGTCAAGACACGAAAATGAGGAGCATAAATATGGGATTTGCAGTTAAAACCTAAAGATTCCCTCTGGGCTGCATTCCGCCTTTTGTCAGGCCAACACATTGAATGGTGTCGCCACCTGGTGGCTGACGTGTGTCAGGGCATGTTAAACCGTCAGTTTTTAACTGACTAATGGAGTTTTGTTTTTGTTTTTTGTTTTTTATTCTTTTTTATTTATTCATACACTGTTGTTATGCATAAGCAAATGAGTCTGCAGGATTATATTGTGAAGGTGTAGCTCCTCCGATCCGGAGCTCCGCTTGCAGGAGGAGAAGGCTCCTGCCTTCGCCTCGTGTTTGTGACCACATTTGCCTGAATTTTTAGCCAAACAACCCCTTGATATAAATTATATAGTATTTCAGTGAAAAATACAAAGCAAAGCAAAACTGCTGATGGTTTTTTTTTTTTTTGTTTTTTTTGCAGTTGTTTACTCAAAGGAAATCACTCAAAAAGAATGACAATTACAAACAGACCTACAAGAAATAAGGAAACTGTGACTTTTTTTTTTTAAAAGTAAATGCCCACGTGGCATGCAGCCTTGTTGAGGTAAAATTAGCAACAGTTCAGAGGATTGAAAAAGGCTGGAAATACAGGCTGCTACGGACAGAAAGCTGTGAATAAATGATCAAGAACGGTCACTTCAGTTTCAGAGCAGTGTTGAGAAATGTTAAAATGAGCGGTACGATGCATAGAAAACATGAAGTACAGCACAGTGACCATACATGGTTCAAGCACAGCTAAATAAAACACTACTGCATGGATCATTACCAAATTTTACAGGGGGGCTGATTTGGTCAAGCTCTCGAGCTGATTTAAATTTTGGGGTGTCTAAAGCCAAAGTTGACTAGTGCCAGAAGCTGCCGCTGCTCACTGTTTCAGCACGCTGTATGCCTCATCTAATCATTATGTGTTGCATGCTTATTTGTTTCTCCTGCAGACGTCCAGAATATTGTGTAGACGGCAAAAAGCATCTTAACTATGAACCTCTGTTTCTGTAGTCGAGACGTCCCGGAAAATAATTTGGTTGTGCATTCATGTCATTTACAACCGAGCTGTCCTATTGTCCCCATCAGGTTGGTGCTCCATGTGGGTAAAGAAAAGCACTCAGGAAGTGATCTGACCCAGGGCTTCTTGATACATCTCTCGACGCTTTTTTTCTTTCCCTCTTGTCTCTTTCCACATGGCCAGTCCTGGGGACCGTTCCCCTCTGGCTGCTGCCCCCTCTGTCCCTCTCTCCCGCATCTCACTGCCTCCTCCAACGATTCTTGGGTTTCTCCTCACACCCGGGACCCTCACAGGTGCCGGGGAGCGGAGGCGTCGGTGCCGCCTTCGCCTCGGTAGACGTGTCGGCGGCCTCGGTGGCGCTGCTGAGCAGGGCCGGGAGCTCGTGGGAGATGGCCCTCTCTATCTTGTCCAGCAGACAGCCTCCGGTCCAGCTGCAGTGGTCGGAGAGCTGCTTGAAGCTGGAAACCGGGTTCACGCCAAAGAAGTCCTGGTAGGACTCCTTGTCGGGCAGGTCGAACTTGCTAACGTTGGTTTTGGCCAGGATGGACTTGAAGATGTAGTACTTGTCTGGGTCGTTGACAATGTCTTGGAACACCTCGTGGGGGTCGCTGAACCAGCCCAGCTTGTCGTTGTAGGTCTGGATGTAGCGGTCCACCAGCAGGGCGTGGATTCGTACTCTGATGCCATGCTGGCGGATGAAAGCGATCTTGTTCTCTATCTGATTCTCAATGACCTGCAGGGGAGAGGAGATGGATGGAGAGAGACTTGGCTACTATCTTTACATCAGTGCTACGTACAAAGATAAACCTCCGAGTGGTTTGGGGGAAATTTTAGCCACAATAAGGTTCCTCAAACTTCCATAATCCAACTAATTATGTCAACTAGAAGTCACACCTGGTTGAGGTCCTCCGTCAGCGAGATCTCCTCCTTCAGGAAGAGCTCTCGGCTGGTGTCCGCTGCGTAGTCCTGAGGCCAGAACGAGCTGACATACACACGGGGGGGCTCTGTGACGTTGATCAGGGGCGCCATGCTCCAGAACAGGGCTCCGTAGACCCTCATCAGGTCCTGGTTGGAAACAGTGTCAGCCTTGTTGAGGATGAGGCGAATCTGGGACTCACGGCCCTTCATCTGCCTGAAGAGCATCTCCAGCTCCCCGCCTACGTCCAGCTTGGTGGGGTCGAACACCAGGAAGATGAGGTCGGCGCGGTCGATGAACCACTGGCACACCTCGCTGTAGGGGTAACCTGAGGGAGAGGAGGGTGGAGGTTCAGCACACGACGATGCACTGTTACTCATTTCTTGCTGAGTCAGATGGTTCGTTATGACCATCACAGTTTGACCATGACAGTGATGCAAATCAAGACTAGTGCGGCTTTGAATTTTCAGTCACGGCCACCTCGCTCCTGCTGCTTGCGGTTTTCGATGATGCCGGGCGTGTCGACGAAAGTGACCCTCTCCAGCAGCTTGTGGGGCATCTCGATGCCCACCAGCCGCTCCAGGAAGCCTTGGCCGAACTTCTCCAGGGGGGAGAAGGACCTGGAGCTGTCTGCTGCCATCACGATGCCCTCTACGGTCCGAGACCTCTCGCCGTGCATTATTACTGTGTACTCTGAGGTGGTGGGCTCAGCACCTGAACAAGGGACGGTGCAGATTAACATTATTACATGAGTGAAAATGCCAGGATTAGCCAAAAGGCGGTTTTTCATCTGTAGTCAACCTGGCTTTAAGATGTTAAAGAGGCCTCCAGAAATACCTCAAAAGCAAACAAACGAACAGAAACACACAAGGATAACACAACACAGGGTACAAAACAGTGCAAGTTCTTTAAAAACTGAGTAATACAGTCGTCACCAACACTAAAATCTACTGAAACATGAATTATTTTCAAATTAAATGGCACTGGCAATAAAACACATATACATAGCCAGTACTCAGTGCTGACGTGCTATCAGTCATCCATTGGTTTAATTTGTTGCAAAAAAGTTCTATTTGTGCTGAACTGGCCAATATGATCCGGTGTGGTATTCAGCTGTGTAAAGTGATATTATAACAATCAAATATTGACTTCATGTTGATAATACAGATATGATAATATGTTAATGAAAAGTGCTGATATTGGGTTTTTGCTGTATGCTTTATTCCTATAAATTCTTTATATCTGAGAAGATATTACACATCATTATTAATTCATGTTTCTATTGGACTCGATATCTTACAGATTTCTCCTTTTAAAGCTCCAGAACAGGAGACAACATATTACTTCACTTATAAATAAAAAAAAAACCAACAACAAATGAATTGGCAGTAAAGCCTTGTGTAATCAAACACACTGTTGTTGCCACGGTCCTGTCTGCTATGAGCGTTAATGTAAGATGTCTCAAGACAGCTCGTGCTGTGTAACTGACCTGTGTGGTGCTGTTACACTATGTTTGAGCAACATCCCAATCCAAGCTGTGTCACAGAAAATCCAGTTTTATAGGCGTGAACCTGTATAGAGCTCCTGTGAGGTGCCATGAAGACCCAGCAGGTAGTTGATCATGGAGGACTTGCCGACGCTCCATGGACCCAAGAACAAAACCATGGGCTTGGAGGTGATCTCCCCATCTGCACAGTTTGCGACAGACAGACACACAATGAGACGGCCTGAGATTTAAAGACTTATTTCGACCCGACGCCTCATCTCACGCACACACTGTGCTCAGGATCTTTTACATAAAGCAGAGATGTGGCTGGCTGGCTGCAAACACATCAGTACGTGTTGTTCTTTGGCCACAGACGGAAAACAACACGACCAAGTGGGCCAACCGGGCACGTGCCTTTCCGCTCTGCACCACAAGGTGTCCCACGGTCACATGGCATAGTCTGAGGTCTCCATCCTGCTCTACAGCCCCTCAATTACGCTCCCTGCCCTACAGCTCCATGGAACAAAGTTGCAAGGAGTCTGGCCACACAGCATTCCCTTTAATTTTCAGCAGACAGAGTCCTTATTGTGCTTCTCCGAGAGCCTGGTTTGAATAATGTCAGCTCCTGGCTCTATTTCCACTTAATCCTGTCTTTGTATGTACTTTTCTGATCCTGCGTGGATCCACTTTATTAAGAAGTGTACAGCATGCGCTGTAAGTTGCTGCGTGTCTGAGTAACTCTCAAAGCAAAAGGCTGCAGGCAAAGATGTGAAACACTGGTTATCGGACTGTTTTTAGGATATGAAACTCGATGTCTTTCCACGCAAAACAAGCTGCGGGTGACGCCTGAGCACATGCTGTGGCGTCCAGGAGTGATCAGGTGTGTTACCTGTGACTTCATGCTGCCTCAGCTCGTTGTACTTGAAGGCCTGCTCCAGTGGTTTGATGGCGGTGTGGTAGATGTTCAGCAGCTTCTTCATGGCAGCTAGAGAGGCAGAAAGTATAATGGCAAGACATTTTGGACAACAGTGTTATCGATGTTCTCTCTACCGTCGTTGATTAAAGCAGTTGCTCAGGGAGAACATGATAAATCGCACTCATAAAGTTTATTGAATCTGGCCAAGGTGATTCAGAGGCCGGCTCCACTGCGGCGGCACCTCTACGAAACCGACCGATGCGGCTCTGGAGAGCAGAACAGAGCCGCTTTCATGCCCAGGAAAGAGTTTCACTTTTGCTCTAGATTAATCACCTGCTTCGAGACACGTCTGCACGCTCACACAGTAAACACAGTCACACAAAACAGCCCCAGGATCTGCACATCATGAAGCAATTTTCAGAACAGCTTCAGCAGTGAAGCCCCAGAAAAGTTGTCTCAAACTTCCTTCCATTCACACGCAAACACATCTGTTTTGTCTTTTCCATCGACAAAGTAGTTGTAAACATTCGGCTGCTTTTTCTGCAGCGCTCCAGGCCTTCCTGCAGCAGAGGGGTGAGGAAATGGCGGGCACTGAATGTGATGGGATGGGGCTTTCACTGACCGTGTAGCCTACGTGGCCACATGCTTCTGCCACTGCATTTCAAGCAGAGGAGTCACCTATTGTCCGATGCCAACAATGTGTTTGTTCCTCACCTGAGGTCTCAGCTGAGGGTCCAGCAGCAGCAGCCAGCCTCAGCCTGTCCTCGACGTGGGAGCGGTCCCTGGGCGCCGGGCCCGCTGCCGCCTCTTTCTCAGGGTCTGATTGGAGGATCAGAGGATCTGGTCAGTCAACTGGTAATTCACTTACCTGTGACCACAGGAGAGTGACAGCAGCAGAACACAAGCAGGTCTCACTTACTCAAAAACTGCACTGAAATACAAATTCTAGGTAAATATTTCATTTTTTCTGAACAACACCAGTGAAAATAGTGACGTTGGGAAACATCACACACTTTTAATGACCACACTGAGACCGCGAAATGAACCACATTGTCCTACCCACTAAAGACGATCAGTGGAATTTCCTCACACGCGAGTGATTCTGACTCTTACATCTAGTCCTCTTCTATTTTGGTTTGCTTATTTCTGTGCTGCGGGTTGTCGCTAATTCCTGTTAAGCTACACACAGTCTCATATTCTGTTTGTTTGGCATGCACGAGGGAGAAAGAAGTGAAAATAGAGACCTCTGCCGTCCCATCAAAGTTAAACAAACCAGAGAAGCAAGGATGACATTTCCTAAAAAGAATGCTGCTGCCACTGTCTGATACAGTAAACCGCATATTATACCGAATCCCAAAGCTGCACATTTGAACACTGGCTGTAATCCACTTCTCAGAGCATTTTTGGTGCACAGGTTGTGGAAAATCCCCTTGGCTGGTGTTTGTCCTCCTCTCAATGTGTTATTAGGGAGTCCATTTTGGTACGGATGCCCGTCAGCTCATTTCCAGAGGTTAAGTGCTCGAATAGTCGCTTAGAGGCACCTTCAAAGCAAAGGACAGAGCTCGCTCAGAAGACACAGCAAGATTTGCACAACGCCGCCCCGAAAAGCTTTATCAATGGCCTTTTAAAGCATTTATGAATCATTATGAGCCGTTGATAAAGTCTTAAATTACACCTGGCAAAGGATGACTGGTTAGAGAGTATTAAAAAATCTTTAAAAAATCGGGGCTTTCTCTCATTTTTGTGTGCCAGTTACTTTAAAAAAAAAACACAACAAATGAAAAATTGTACAAATTCAAATTAATTATCTTCTAACTCTTTTGTTTTTTTTTTTTTAACCCTCTTCAAAGTAATTTATCATCTACAGGTCAAACTGTTGATGGAGTTGATGAAATAATTATTTGGCCTCACAAAGCCACTTTATGATCCTTCATGTCATTTTTCTGAAACGGTTGGTTCCGTTCATGTCGGAAAACATACGGGAAGCATTTCTCTGTGCCTGTTAAAATCCAACTCAAAGCTAAAACCAGACGAAGAACAGTCTCCTGTGACACTGAATGAGTAAGATCAGAGGAGGAACCTCTTTAAAGAATTAAGGATCATCCAGACGCGCGATAATGTCGTGCCTCCTTATTTAGAGAAGCACCGCCTGGATGGGGATGGGGATGGGGCGGGGGTGTAACAGGATCCCCCCTGACCCGAGAGGTCGGACATCGGGCCGAGAAGACGGAAGCTGCCACCTGCTGCAGCTTTAAATTCACCTGAATGTTTCACGAACCCAGCAGAAACGACCCAGTTGGTGTTTTTGTTTTGTACCTGTGGGTTGAGACCGTGCAGGCTCCTCCTCCACAGACTGCGGAGTCCTCTCCTCCCCGACAGGCCCGGCCGACTCCGGCTCTGCAGGCACCTCTGGTTCTGGTGCAGGCTCTGGCTCTGCAGACACCTCTGGTTCTGGTTCTGGCTCTGCTTCTGGAGTCACCTCTGGTTCTGGTGCAGGCTCTGCCTCTGCAGGCACCTCTGGTTCCGGAGTCAGTTCTGGTTCTGGTTCAGGCTCTGGTTCTGCAAGCATCTCTGGCTCTGTTTCAGGCTTCTCTGGTTCTGATTCTAGCTCTGGCTCTGGTTCTGGATCTGTCTCTGGTTCTGGTTCCAGCTCTGACTCTGCGAGCACCTTTGGTTCTGGATCTGTCTCTCGAATCATTTCTGGTTCTGCTGTCACTTCTGTCTCCTCAGTTTCTGAGTCAGTTTGACGAAGCTCATCTGGTTCTGCTTCGGCCACTGCAGCCTCCTCCTCAGCAGCTTCTTCCCCCTCGGCAGCTTCTTCCTCCTCAGGAGCTTCTTCCTCCTCAGCAGCTTCTTCCTCCTCAGTAGCTTCTTCCTCCTCAGCAGCTTCTTCCTCCTCAGGAGCTTCTTCCTCCTCAGCAGTTTCTTCCCCCTCGGCAGCTTCTTCCTCCTCAGGAGTCTCTTCCTCCTCAGCTGCCTCCTCCATGTCCTCTGTGTCCTCCCGTGTACCTTCAGCTTCAGCAGCAGCTTCTTCCTGAGGTTTGATCACTTCCTCTTCCTTGTGGGGTAACTCCTCCTCTGCTTCCTCAGTTTGCTCTTCCTCTTCCTCTTCCTTAGCTATTTTCTCCTCCTCTTCCACTGCCACCTCTTCCTCCTGGGATTCTGCCTCCTCCAGCACTTGCTCTCCATCACTTGTAAGCTCCTCAGGAGAAGCCTGCTCCTCTACAGGAGCTGCTTCCTCATCTCCCTCCTCCTCCTCCTCCTCTGGGGCGGCAGCCGGCTCTTCTCCTGTCTCAAATTTGGGTGAGGGTTTGGCGCAGGGCTGGCACACGGCCCTCTCTGGGGCCGGGGTGTCATTGGAGGAGCTCTGGGTGGCATGCTCCTCTGTGGTGTCACATCCACAGGAGAAGAGTTCTCCCTCCGGCTGCTGGAGCTGGAGGCGCACCAGGGGCTCCTCATCGCGGACGGCGGACCCGGCCAGGAGCTCTGAGCGGAGAGAAAAATGGGATTAGACAAAATCGCTCTTTTCAAAAACACGAGTCAATGATCAGCTGTGTTTATCACCACATTGGTCCAGGTCATATTTCCAACATTGTTACCCGCCATCCTCCTTCAGTACCATCAACACAACATAAATATCATAAGTATTACTGCAAATATAATTTCTGTGTATTCCTCTTTCCTGCCCTCTCAAACACACAAAAATAATGTTTTGGGCCGTATAGGAATACCAACAAATAACACTTCCAAAGCAAAATAGAAACGCTGAACGAAAGAAATGATTTGAAAATACAGACGTCGTCACAGTTGTAATATAAGTAAGGAAATCTATTGGGAATGTTTTTTTGAG
>KV751376.1:1072816-1086131 GCA_001698575.1 Mola mola | reverse complement strand
CAGCAGGGCACCTTTGCAGTCGAGTGCTTTGTCACTGCGCGGGAACAGAGCAGATCAGATGTTTCCTGCTCAGGTTTCAGCTCCTTTAACGGTTCCTTCCACCGAATGCACCGTTTGAGGCTGCCGTGCAGTCGACATGTAAGGAATTTTAAATACGACAGCTGAGTGGATGCAGCGGCTCGGAATAGCTTGGTGTATTTATAGTGCTGCCGTCGTATAAAGCTGTTACCGTGTCATGGGCCACAGATGAAAAGTAGCCATTCGGCCTAACTCTGGCATTATTTTCAGAAGTGTTATTAATATACGCTGTCCCCGTCAAGTTGATATAAAATGATATTTATTCTCTCCTTATTCTGCTTTCCTTCCACACACACAACGGCACCGCTGCTTTATCGCTGACCAAAGAAAAAAAACACACACAAATTCTTCCATCCACACAGGTGAGTGGATGAATTTAAACCTTGCAACCATGTAAATTTAATGTCCTCTAATAACATTTTAAAACATTTTAAATAAGGAAAACATACCTGTGTAATCTGTTTTTTAAACCGTACGGACACAACTGAACCTAACCTGAATGTCAATCCATTAGGGTGGAATTAGGGCTGAAAATGGATTTAGGTCTTCCGCTGATAATTGACAGATCCACCAAGTATCTGTGCATTGGTGTTGACAAACATCAGTGGATGATTATGACGGTTCCTCTCAGGTTAATAAACTAAAGAGCGAGACCGCTTGCACACACAGATCCATCCCTCAGCATCCTATAGCTCACAGTTACTATGGCTTCTAAACAATCACAGCTGAAACGGGGGGACTCCCTCTCTATCACACCACACGCATGTACTCTTCACAGCAGCAGTCACAAAGAGCACAAGGCCGTGGCCTCTATTCAAATATAACTGCCTGTGCAGTCTTAAGACACGTGGTGCACGGTGTGATATCAGGTAGCTACGTGCCTGCCTGCAGTTCATGTTGTAAGCTGCGTTTGGCGTGTAGGATGACGACTAAGAGCTGTAGGCAGCTGCACCTTCGCAGTCAGCTTCCATCATCAGCAAATAGGCAAGTGTTAAAGAAAAAGCTAGCGTACATGATTGTAGCTTTCTTAAACCTGAGGTTTTTGGCCTTGTAAGGTGCAACTGAATCAAGGTTTGAAAGGAATACTGGTATATTGTTTTAAATACACATATGCAATTTCTACATCTAGGACTTGAGCAAAACAATAACAAAAAACCTTGACGCCATTGTGAGTTATTGGGATCATGGGAGTTGGTGTTTTCATTGTTAACAGAAATGTTCCATGATGGCCTCTTTGTCCTATTTTAAGAGCCTGAATCACACAACAAACAATTTTGTTCTCATGTTGCCGCTTGTCACCTCTCGTATCTGGTAGCTTTGTTAGCTTAGCACCTCACAAGGGTCATTGTTGCTGACCAGAGAACAACAAGTTCATCTTCACAAACTGTGGAGATTTATTAAGACTCTTTGTTCCATAATGTGCTTCTTCACTGCGGTGATAGTTTTTCACCTTCTTAATATGTCGCCAGTTTTCCTCATATTTGGACACAAAAATCAATCTAAAATATGTCAAATGTCATCATGAACATGCAATTGTTAACATGTTTATGAGTAACAAAGAAGTTGAACGTCAGATATCGAGTCCAAATCTAAATGTTTTACTGAATATAAAGCTAAATATTTGGAAAATATGCAGATAACACCGACTCGCTCACTCACGGCACTAATAATTTTATTTTCTTTTGATTTTTTTTTACCTCAACTGAAGGAGTTAATTTACATTTAACAGATATTACGATACGTATTTTTTTTCCTCTTGAATTTCCCTAATATTCAGTATTTTTAGTGTTAGCAGCGCATGAAAAACGTTGATAAACCAATAGGCTGTGACATTAGGGAGGCATATAAAGTAACATTTTCTACAATATTTTTTAATGTTAGTGATGGAAAAACATTTTTTTTTTTTAATTCAATATCGATGAATGTATATTGATGAATAGTATTGACTCCTCTTTATGCTGACTTCCTGCTTTGGTCTTGACCTGCTGCGCCACTAAGTTGTCCAGCCTTCCAACATTTGGCTGCTGGATGTAAAACCAAAACAAAGAGCTGAAAGACACTCAAATGCAAATCATCGAAAAATTGAAACTTAATTCAATAAATTCAACTTTCATATGTTGTATTGTCATTACACATACAAGTGAAATATTTTAAGCTGGGTTTTTTTTTTTTTTTTGTTTTTTTTGATTTTGATGATTATGGCTTCTAAAATGACAGTGAAATATTCTAATATTTTGAGATGTGTTTTTAAGCTGTTGCCCATAATTATCATAATTAAAATGGTAAAATGTCTAAAATACATTTCAGTTTTACATGTTACATATAAAATTTTCACTTTATCAAACAGCAAAATAATGAAAAATCACAATATTCCATTTTGTTTGAGAGGCACTTGCATATTGCTATTGCACATTATTTACATCCTAACATTGCTCGATAATTGTAAATGTATATTGACTGATGATATATGTGTAGTGGGCCATGCAAGCTCGTGCACATATTTCTGTCATTTTGTTCAGATGTTACATTACTTCTTTTTTTTTTGATAATGATAACCATAATGCTGTCGTGCAGTTTTCAGGTGCCGGGAAAGTTTTATTTGGTGACAGTTTGGTGCTCAGATGCTTAGACGTTTTGACATGTAAATAGTGAGATGTTTAAGGAGAACAGATCTCTAACTGTTGAAACAAACCAAATCCTTGTTCAAGTGCTGACTAAGCGTAAAGGTAAAACTGCCACTACAACTTGTGTGCTGTGCAGATCTTGTAGTGTGCTTCCACCTCCCCCTGCTGTTGCTGCAGTGGAGCCTGGGCAGCGCACAGCGTCGTGGGGACAGAGTGGGACAGGTGCCTGTGTGTGCCGGACAGGACATCTTTGAGACAGAAATAGTCCCGCAGTGAGTCAGAGGGTGAAAAGAAGGGTAGATAATTACGCTCCCATTTTTTCCCCCACCTGCGATTGTCATGAGGCTGCGACTGCCGCCGTACTGTTGCTCACATTGCCTGCAACGGCGCGCATGACTCAGTGTCTCCTTAAAGACCAGGAACCGTGAATGCGTCAGCACCAGTAGTGGTGATGTTCACCTTTTCCACTGTGCAACTCAAGTGAAGCCGCATCTATGAACTAGGAATTCTTATTTTTTAGACAAGAGTGTCGTGAACATGCAACCAGCGGCAGGTTTTGCATTTATGGCTCATTAAAAAAAAAAAGAAAATCGGCAACTGTAACAAACAATTAAGGCTGGTAAGCTAGGGGAAAGTGGTGTTCTTTCAGATTTTTTTCTTTTAATTCACACAGCTACACACACACACACACACACACACACAGTTGGCAATAAACCTATCAAAGGTTTGACACTGTCTGAGACGTGCTCACACAGATCTGAATGGGATGTGTGGGGGATTGGGTTTTAGCTCTCACTTTGATTCTCGCCTACGTGCCATCGGCTGTGGTCTCTCATGCCTCTTTGAGTCAGGACATCCCCTTCACATGGACCGTCGCTGAGTGAAATGACTGATTAGAAGCTTTGCGGACAGAGCTGAGCAACAGTGATGAGGCTTTTTATGAGACATTCACTCCCACACACGGAGTGTCTCGGTACGCAAGCAAGGCTGTATTGCCGTTTGAAGTCTGTGCGTGTGTCTATTTACATTATGTACGTGTGTGTTAAAGAGATTTGTATCAGTGCGTGGTTTTTGTGTCTGGTAACTTTGAGTGACGCCTGACACCTGAGTACGGCCACTTGTAGAGGCCAAAATGAACCAGTGCAAGGGCAGACAAGGGTACTCCCCACCTCAGCTTTCGCCTAACCGTCTGTAAAACATGCGGGATGACACAGAGCCACGTTTATAAATGTTTGTAGTTGAACTCTGTATCACCTGCTGCAGCTCCTCAGTTTGAAAATGCTTTCATTCCTTTCATAATCAATTGAGGAGTAATGTCGTGAAGTCCTCACTTGAGCACAGAGAACCGAGTTTTGAGAGGGAAAAGTCAAAAATTGAACCAGCTTTAACCAGTGACCGCAGTGGACAGGACAGTTTCCATCAGCTGGTGTCACACCTCAGCTCGGGCTTTTAACGCTTGCAACAGCACAAAGGCTCTGCGCTGCGCCGCAGTGACAAACACTACACTCTCCTGCCTCTTCTGCTGAGTTAACATGTGCTGTGGTGTGCAGGACAACATGGCAGGGAGAAAAAATTAACAATCCATAGCTGATAAATGGAACTAATTTAATAGTTAATTCATACTTGTCAAAATACTCAATCAAAAGTGATTTTTTAATCTTCTGAAATTGGCAGCCACATCCTCAGCAAATTCATACTTGTCAAAATACTCAATCAAAAGTGATTTTTTTTTAATCTTCTGAAATTGGCAGCCACAGCCTCAGCAAGACACAGACCAAATATGCATTTATATATAAGCAGCATTTCACGTCTGCTTTAATAAATCCCCATGATGTGTCCAAAAGAACCGAAACTCTAAATTATTTCACACAAACCTCCATTGCCCTCCACCTTACCTGCAGCAGACGGAGCCAGCAGGGACAGCAAGCAGCACACAGACAGCAGACACTTCATTTTGGCTGCCAAGGGCCTTCCCTTCATCTCCCCCAGCTATATATACACACCGCTCCCACTGAAGGTCAGAGGGCACGCCAGTGGTGGTGACGCTCAGCAACTGCACCCGCGTCAGCCATTGTGGGTCAGAGCAGCTGCCTGGCGCAATCATGAGTGTCCAAGAGCAGAGAGGAACAGGGCGAAACCATGCTATCGTCTCGCCGTTTTGTCAAAACCGCACGAAAGACGGTCATTTTTTTTTAAAAGAAGCCATTTGTAACAGGTTGAGTCTTTTTTTCGGGTCATCAAATACTGACGCTTTAGTTTGGTTGGTTAAACCAGAACCAACCCGACCTGGGAAAGCCATTGATTGCTCGAAGATCTGGAAACGAGAGTTAACGTTCAACTAAGTCACACACTTTAAAGGAGCAATAATAATATAACATAATATTTCAATACGTTCAAGTACATGAACTATCCTAATCAAAATAATAAGAAGCAACTTGTCAGCTTCTTTTAGAATTTTAACACATAAATATGGCTGTTTTTTGTATGGTTGTCACAGTTGAGACATTGTGGTTTAAGTGTGAGGATTCTTGCTCTGCTTGAGTTGCCTCCATTGCCCAAAAATGAAATTAGTGTTATGAGTCTGGATTTAAGGTTTGTGAAGACAAGGCATTGGTTATTCCACATATTTATGTATATGCAACCCCGGACAGTGTCATTGGGAAGGGGTGAAACACTGCCTGCTCACCATTTGGGGTGGCACCTTTAGAAGAGCTTATGAGGGCAAATTTTAAGGTCATGAGCTTTTCCAACAAGTTTTTTTCCTAGCAGTTGTACTTTGACTGAAAAAGGGATTAAAATGAAGTCTGTTTACCCGTTGTGTTTGTCAGAAATGTGAATTCCAGGCTTCGGGGATACTCCTGTGTTCTGCTGCCAAATGGGGAGGCGCTCAATGTCACCACCTGGTGGTCAGAGCCTCACATCCCCCCTATTCAAAGTAAACAGGGGAGCAAAGGGCTGTCATAAAAAAGTACAAATTTTATTTTTTTTTCATCTTTACAAAGGCCTGTTTACCCAAGTTTTTATAAACAAAATATAACAACTTCTCATCGACCTGGACTGATGGAGAAAAAAAAATAAAAAAAATCACATATATAGAAAAGAAAAACGCTGGTCACCAAAACAAAAAAATGGAAAACAGGACAATACAGATGAAAAGACAGAAGAGTAAAACATAATAAGTCACAGCAAAGAGCTTACAAAAATATGGCAAAAATAACATCTTCCTCATTGATTCAGGCAGTACGGAACAGCAAGTGCTTCATATCAAAAATTTGAAATTCCACTAAACATAGGCAGTGCTGCAACACAATGCACACAAATGTTCAGCCGACCAATAAACTGATGGTGGTGCAACAGGTCGGACAACGATGAAACCGTGAACAAAGTTTGAGAACAACCCACCCCATGTTCAGCATGAAAAGTACTATTTAACCAGATATAAAATCGATGCGAGTGAATAGTGTTGAAAACAGTTACATACTGAACCCATCTGTCGTGCGTTCACGAGCAAAGGAAACCCTCAAGAAAAGAAACAATGTCATAACAAAAAGACCTTTGACAAGAGAAAACAGCAATTAGTAACATGCATTCAGTTGGCAACAGAACTTAAGAGATCAAGACATGAATCCAAATAAAAGGAATGTTTACAGCATCAATTCAGCGCATCAAACAGAGTTTGGCAGGAGGGAGGCTCGGAGCTGGGATTTCCAGTCAAATTCCAGACAGAAATAGAACTAATGAAACATGAGGTGGACAGACGCTGCGCTTTTCAAACAGCGGCTGAGATTTGGGGAGACATCTGCCGCTCAGGTCAGCGCTTTTCTTCAGTGTTGATGTACCACCTGTACATCCATTTCTAAGTACTTGCTTGGTTTTCCGACAAAGCTGCTGCTCCTCGTGGGTCTTTTCAGGGTGGACAAGGTTCAACTCACCTCTGCATTCGATGGCATTTATGGTCAGATTTGACTCCCTGCTCACCTGGCCTACATGCATTTCCGACACGTGGAAAACACATGCATCATTTCGCGGAATAAAAAAACGATCAGGCGTGACGTTACAGGAACGGTTTAGGGCCTCGGCTCGCCGCCGTTTAGCAGAGCACCGAGTTGACAAAGATTCTGTTTCAGAAATATACCGCAGGTGTAACGCACACACCTAGTAACGGTGCATAGACAACTTCACCTCGTCGTGTTCTAATGACGCAGACAAATGTCCTGATGGAATTGCATAAATACCAAAAAACTCTAGTGCATAGTCCATGAAATCAACAAACCAAGTCCAGAAGAGCGAGTGAGTCTTTGGGGGGAAGACCGGAAGCCTTCATGGGAACAGAGCTTGTGAATCACAGAAATCTGTTTCAGATTGCGACATTGTTCCACTGATTTGTACGCGAGGGCCAAGTCCGACTCGAAAGACTGTCTGAGAATGAAAATATGGTTTGTGCTGCGCCAATACGTCGAACACTTTTCTTTTAGGCAACATCCACGGACACTTCAAGGCCTCCGGTTCCCTGTGACTACCTGACAAACCTCCAATTTTAACCTGTTAATCTCAATTCAACGTCTTTGCCATCAATACTCAGTAACCCTGACGAGGAAAAACGAACGTGACAACAACACGATAAAAATGTCAATCAAAAGATCAATGCAAATTGTTCAAGCTTATTTTTAAGGGCTTATTTAGATATCATAAAGCACAACTGCTTTTCAAGTAAATCACCGTAATTACGAATCGACGGCTCCAATTAGCTTCGCAATCGAGTTTGAACGTCTCCCAAACTTTCTGTAATTTTGCAAATGCCTTCCGGTGAAGCCAGCGTTTGTGGCCGCCTCCATGAGATGTCAACATCGCCGCACGGGAAACAAACAAAATAAGACAAATTAAGACATCCGTTTTCAAAAATAATTTTTTTTTTTTTTTTTTTTTTTTTTTTTTTTTTTTCTTACATTCAACTCTCCTTGAACCGACACAGATAATACCGTCAGCGGCAGTGTTGAGCGGGAACTGTGATACACAAACACACGTGAAGGACGGACGGACGCCGATGGAGTTTCAGTCGAGGAGAACCCCACAGTTTCAAGTAGCCACAGACTGGCTCTGACAGACTCCAGGAACCCCACAGGACCTCGTCTGCACACTGACCATCCTATGTTTTCAATCTTTAGAGATATTACAGTACAGGACTGACTGAGCTTAACCACTGGATTTAAGTTTGGATGTCAACGAAGGATTTCTTGTTCTCGAGTAGTCGAGCTCCTGGAGGGAATCTTACAGTGAGTAGGTATTTTATGTGTTTGTGTGAGAGCTGACGTGGCGGGTCAGTTCATTGAGCAGTCCTCTCCCTCTGTGTCAGTGTCTGTGTCTGAGCAGGCGGTGTCCATGGCGATGTGGGCGGGGCTCACGATGACCGCTCGCCTCTGCTCCTCCTCGGCGCTGGCTCGCCGCTCCTGAGCGCGCTCGATGTGCTGGATGGCCTGAATGGCAAAGTAATGGAGAAACAAAAAACACTGAGGGACAACTCCTCCCACAAAGTTTCTTCACAATCCACCAGTAATTTCTGTGCAATCCGAACCGACAGACGGAACAGGACCAGGAAAGTTTCAGGAAAAAAAAGACGCTATTAACACTTCTGTGTGTAATTCCCGCTAACGACCACACAGACTTCATTTTGGTTTTGGTTAAGTTTGTGTCATTCATTCATCGTTGGCTTGCGTGCCACCTTTTCAACCCTTTAATATCACAAGAGAAAAAATAATAAACTTCCTGCTTGACAGACACGCAGCGGAAATAATGATACAACTTTCTACCTGCACAATTGTGTCCAGGTTCTGTCTGGACGTGGACATGGTGCTGGTGTGGGCAGACGGGCTCATGGTCACCACGGTGACGTGATGATGGGAGTGCTGGGTAAGTGCGGGGGCTGGGACGATGACCGTGGGGTGGTGGGTCGGGGCGGGAGGAGCCGGCACCTGGAGGACGGAATGAAAAATGAGTAAAGATGGAAGTCGCTTCTTTATAACACCTCAGACTGTGTGTGTTTACATGCTTGTGCTTGGGCCAGTGATGTAAAAAAAAAAAAAAAAAAAAGGTTTCTAAATTGCAGCACAGACCTTTGGACTGTGTGTTTGTCTTTCAGCGGCCTGAATCTGCTGCAGCCTTAACAGCGTCTGGCTCTGCAGGATTGCTTGCTCCTCCTCCACCTGTTGAGTGATCACCTTCAGACGCTCTGGGTGCAGCTGGGTGTCCAGCGATCGCACCTGCACACACAGACAGCGAATACAACAGTGCTGATTACTTTAAGAACCGTTTTGGTGCTGACCTGAGGCCAACCGTATCCAAATACAGCCAATATGAAAATAACTACAGAGTTATTCCTGCAGGAGACACAGAATGGAACTTTAAATGGACTGTGTTCTATTAAAAGCCCCCTCTAAAAAAACAAAAAAAAACCTTAGCCAATGTTTACTTTACTCTTTCACAAGCAGTTTAAGTTTGTTTGTCTTCGCTGTCTGTTTGGTCCCCTTTGTCTTAACCTGCTGTTCAGGATGTGGGCTTATCAGTGACTGGCTGTTAAACTGGTATATCTGTCAACACCACCATCTGCCACCTTGCTAAGGTGACCCAGACCGGTCAGCTATGACCTCTGGTGAAAGGCCAGTTTGTCGTCTGGGGTGGTGAATAACGTCTCTGAAAGAAGCCTCGAACAGCCACAGAACTTTTCTTTCACCTGCTCCTCCATCTGCATGCGAGCCAAGCGCTCCTTGTCCAGCTGCTGTCGCAGCTCCAGCATCTCCCTCCTCAGCTCCTCTATTTTCTCCTCCTCCAGCGTGTCTGGAGATCCGATCCCTTCATCTTTCTCCTCCGCTCGCCTCCTCTTGGGCGACGAGCCGCTAAACTCCTGGAACGACAAACGCAGTTAAATCAAAAACAGCGTTTATGTTTGTACTTATACCTGACCTGACACGTTTCTACGAAACCTGAGCAGTTTCCTCCCCGTTTGTGTTCACTTAAAAAGGCAAAAAGAAAAACATGACCGCCTTGTGCTGTTAACTATACAAATATGAAATTAAAGGCTGCTTTTAATGATACTGATGCACAGATTGTAATAATGACAGAGATATTTTACTCTATAAATGCAGCGTCAAAGGCAGGACCCAAAGTTTCAGTCAAGGTTTGAAAGGCCAATTTTTATACTTTACTTTACCGCATGAAAACAAAAATCTGGCAAATAACCATTAGTTGCATGATCGTTTTTGATTAACCGATGTAATTCACGCACAGTAAGAGCTGAGCATTCATTCTTTTTGTTTGTTTGTTTTGTGACTTCATTACAAAATGTTACGTGTGGTGAAATAATTGGTAACAACAGCCAAGGTTCTCCTGGCATGTCGTCATTTGCATGATCGTCTTTAAATCGCTGAGAGGAAAACCATAGAAGCTGGAACATTTGTTCGTTTTGCACCATAAAGCTAAAGATCTGGTCTCCTACCATCCCAAAGTCATCTTACAGTCTCACTATGTTACATTACGCAGTGCAAACTGTGGTACCTTCGGCGGCACAGATTTTAGGGATAGGAGGTGTTAGAAGATACTAAAGGTGGGCGATACATCAAATACACTCGATGTATCGCAGCTTGTTCCACATGAGATACGTTACACGACTCTATCGCGACCACCGAGTACAAATTATGATGTGACTGTTTCGAGCCGTCGGCATGAAATTCACTTCAGAGTTTTGCTTCTCTCGCTTTCTCCTGACAGACAGCTCACTCCCCCACCCATCTGGAGAATTCTCCTGGGTGCATGCATGTTTTAGTGACAGGGAGAGCAAAGGGAGAGCTTAAGTGAGCAAAAATAGGGTAGAGCCCATGCTAGTTTTCAATGTTCAGAAACAAGTCCTGCACCAGGTCGGCAACCCGTGGTCAAGTTTGGGAGAAGTTATGTCTGATAACAACGCGAGAATAACGGTGTCAGTGGATTTGCTGCTTGTAAACAGTGTCATAAAGTGTTAGCATGTGTGCAATTAGCTTGTTTGAAAAAAATAGTTAAATGTAATCATAAATTTAACTTGTTTGTGTTTTCCCCCTTCTTGCATGCAAATAAAAAAAACAAACAAACAACAGAAACCTCCAATGAATAAATAATGAATAATGCAGACAAATGTTGCTGTAGGGACTAGTGGAATCATCACAGTGGGGTCATTTTATGCATAAAACTGTTGAATTGCACATTTATTAAGTGTTTCAGAAGAAATTTTGAAATACCGCGATATACATTGTGTATCGCAATATGGCCTAAAAATATTGTGATATTGGTTATGGGCCATATCGCCCAGCCCTAGAAGATACTCAAATAAATTTCATCACAACGGGCAAAAGACTTGGGTCGTGAACCAGTTCTATTGCATTGTGCCACGCTTAAAGTAGGGAAAAGATTCCGCTCGACACGGTGGGAAAATGTGGCACAGGCTCTTACCTGAATGAAGCGTTTGAGCTGGTTGTTTTGTGCCAGGAGCTGCGTCTTCTCCTGCTCCAGGGAGAAGATGTAATCCGCTGTCTGCTGCAAGATGGCCGCCTGGCAGGGACGAGAGAAAACATAAGAACGGTGCGAGGGCGAACAGCTTGATGTTCTTTGCAAAACTCTTGCTGAAGCAGAAATGAAACTTCAATCACAGTCAGAATTTAAAAAAAACACAAACAAAACAAAAACGGAATTTTCTGCCGTACAATTAAATGCCGAGCCAGATCCAAATCAGTGTCGGTCTTTCTGTACCTTGCTGAGTTTCTCTCCGTCCGTGTGGGGCAGCAGGGTTTTCAGGGACTGGAAGCCTGCATTGATGCTCTGCATGCGCCGGCGCTCGTTGCTGTTGGCGATCTCTCGGCGGATTCGTCTCTCCTGGTCCTGGGCAGTCTCCGGACTGAGGGGGATGTTGGCCAGGCTGGGGAAAGAAGAGACAATTGTTATTTTGTCCTTTATGATCCTTGTTCTCGCTCAGGATTTAGGTATAAAGACAGACATTTCTCCTTTCACATTATTTTGATTGTTTACATCTCAACAGAAGGTCGACATAATTCAATGCGCAATCATCCAAGCAGCACAAATCTCTGAAACAAATCTGCCACTCTTTCTCGCTGAGCAAATAAACTGCAACAATAAGATTTGCAATAATCCTCCTCTCTGACACTCCTTAAACCTTGAACTTTACTGGGGTGTATTCGTGACCTATGACCTCCACATTCCTCAGTCAGAATGCCTGGAGGTCACTGAGTTTGTCTGAACTCAGAGCTTCCTCACACACCTTCGTCACATGAGGGTTGGTGTTACTGTGGCACAGCCGTGTCTGTTATATTTACTCAGGGGGGTGTAAAACGTGTAAAACATTAAACCTGATAATGATGAAAATGCAAAATGTCAGAACGAACAGAGCGGCTCTAAGTAGTTTTTTTTTTTTTTCTACAAAATTATACGTGTGCGCAAGCACACCTACTCTAACCATCAGGGTTAAATTCAAATAGCCTGGGTTGGTTTATAACCGTGTGTTTTTCAAGGCAACAGCACCAGTTAAAAGACTCAACTGAGAGGCAGAGAAAGCACACAGCACGCCTAACTTAAGTTCCTTTAAAACAAGCCCCCACTCCTGGTCGGAAAGAGATCAACTGCATTTCTATTTCAAAAAGCAGCGTTCTGAACTATTCGGATCCAGCGCCAACATTTAGGGCTCTTAAAAAATTCAAACGAAGATTTTATGTCCCTTAATTGCTCTCTAATGCACAAAACACAGTCATGGTGGGGCATGCTTTCAATTTTATCCGGTTTAATGCTTGATGAGAATACATCTCAGCGTGCAAGTCAAGTACTGAGACCCTCCACTCAAGTCTTTGTTTACTATCACATGACAACAAACAGCAAGTAGCAAGTCCTCATGAGCTTCACACTGTTGCTTGAAACATGGCAGAAACGGTCAAATATCAAAATCTAGATAATAACACAACCCTACCAAACTTTTACAAGTCCTGCTTTAAAAACAAAATATTCTTAAAAATACAAGTAGATCTGAAATAAATCACACAAACACACTTAGAGTAGGTGGCATATACACACTTTTATACATGTTAATTTATGCATTTGTTCCTTTGACGTAGCATATTTTATCCTGTGTGTTTGCCGGTTTTGTCCCTCTGATTACCCCTAACCTGCCAAATCGACAGGGATCTCAGTTAATCTGCATGGAGATGCGAAGGAATGCACGTGGTTGTTTGTTGTTGTTGTTTTGAATTTGTATGGATTGCCTGTTTTGGTTTGAAAAGGCATCAGCGGGCGACAAAAGATAATAAAGTAAAAAGAGGAAAAAAATGCATATGCATGTAAATATGAAAGATAATTATTACCTGATCGCAACGAGACCATTAACATTATTTAAAAGCGGGCAATATAAGCAAACTGTAGTTACAGAATTTTAAGTCCTCACGCAGAATGATTCCCTGAAGTGTTAATAGATTGGGTGACGCGCTTGTATTTATATATAAACCATTTTTACATCTCAGCCGTCCCACACACGAGAAACGTGTTGGTGCTTTAAAGCAGGAAGCGGCAGCAGGAGGCTGCTGCTTCCA
>KV751376.1:1040542-1066966 GCA_001698575.1 Mola mola | reverse complement strand
GCTGAGTTTCTAATTAAAAGCAGACAGAAAAACAAATGTGCTCAATCAACTTGAAGGTAAGATGACAAAATTGATCTCAACGTTTCAAGTTATCAGAGTCAAACATTGAGTATAAAGTCAGACAAGTTGGCACAATAATGACTGTAATTATCATTTAATAGCTGGTCATGACACTATTCATTACAGCCCCTGTCACGCCCATGTGCAAGTGTTTTACAAATTCAGGAGCTGAACAACATCCTTTTTCTGTCCAGACCTTTAGAGAAGGTGGATTACTTCACTTGAAAAAAACGACAGAAGTTCTCTTTTCCTCAAACACACAATGTCTTATGTTACATTTACAACGAACATTTGACCGACAATAAATACAGTTGCTTTTTGGTTCTGGTTCCCCGGTAACATCTCAGCACACAGTGGAAAAGGGTCTGTAAGGTTTCAGTTTTGCTGGAAAACCTCATGACGCAAAGAACCTGTGGTCACTCTGGAAAGAACCACGGAAATACCTGATTCCCATTTATTCAGTAGGTTTCTAAATGGGTGACATGAGTATGGACAAACATTAATCTGTATCTCTGTTCTTACCATAATGAAATCTTTCGGGCAGGTGCCAGTGTTGGAGGTCCAGGCCAGTGCTGTAATTGGCTGAACGCCACGCTCCATCAAAGACATCTGAGAAGGAAAGACAGACAAAAAGTACAGCAAGCAAGGAAAGTACAGAGCAGCAGTGTAAATGTGAGTGTTTTAATGATGGACGTGGATCTGAAGTCAGGCTGGGTATCAGTATTCTGTACCTTGAAAGGTCCAGTGTGTAGAATTTAAGATGATCCATTTACAAACATATAATATAATCTTAATAACTGTGTAATCACCTATGTTACTCTAAATGGAAGCTCATGCGCAGACGGCCACTGTAGTTCTATGTGCATAGAGATGGTGGGGGCAGTGAGGAAGTACTCTGTGCAGGCATTCTATCACCTCACCGTTAGATGCCTCAAATATTCATACACTGTACCTCTAACAAACACTGGCAACTTTATCAGCAACACCTTGGTAGTACCAGGTTGGACACCCTGTTGCCTTTAGAAAAGCTTTAACTTCGGCATAGATTCATCAAGGGGATGGAAAGATTCCTCAGGGATTTTGGCCCATATGAACATAAATTTGTCAGCTGCACATTCACAATACTAATCTCCCATTCTTTATTAGATAGAGATCAGGTGACTGAAATGATTTGAACTTTGTGCCATGGTGTGTTATCCTGCTGGAAGTAGCCATCAGTGGATAGATGGGTACGATGTGGTCATAAAAGAATGGACATGATCATCAACAGTACTCAGGTAGGGTCAGGTCATTTCAACAATGCTCAATTGTTACTAAGGGACTCAAAGACCACCACTAGCTACAAGGCAGGATGGGTCAATGCTTTCACGTTGCTTACACCAAAACCTGAGCCTGACCCAACCATCTGAATGTTGCAGAAATTGAGACCCATCACACCAGGAAACGTGTTTCCGTTTCCGATCTTCTATTGTGCAGTTTTGATGAGCCTGTGCAAATTTCAGCCTCAATTGCCTGTTCTGAGCTGACAGGAGTGGGACCAGGTGTGGTCTTTTGCTGCTGTAACCCCCTTTGCTTCTAGTTTCAACATGTTGGGCATTCAGAGATGCTCCTCTACATACCTCGGTTGTGACGAGTGGTTAGTTGAGTTACTGGTGTCTTTCTATCAGCTCAAACCAGTCGGGCCATTCCATTCTAGCTTCTGCAATGAACAAGGCGTTTTCACTCGGAAAACTGTCGCTCACTAGATATTTTTTTCTCTTCCACACCATTTTCTGTAACCTTTAGAGATGGTTGTACCTGAAAATCCCAGTAGAATAGCAGTTTCTGAAACACTCAGACTAGCTTTTCTCACACCAACAAAAATGCCACGCTCAAAGTCACTTAAATCACCCAAACTCTGATGCTCTATTTGAACTTCAGCCGATCATCTTGACTCATGAGATCATTTCTAAATGCAGTGAGTTGCCACCCATGTGACTGTCCGATCAGAGTTTGTGTAATCAAGCAGTCAAACAGTATCTCATAGCCAGTGAGTGAGTGTTTCAACTGATACCAATTTACTATACTCGAACCTTCTCCAGTACAGTGATTCCTGTGCTCAATAAACTTCTTTTATTCGGATCCCTGCTCGGCAGTATGGCGTTAAAATAATATCATGACTTATTTGGGCCATATCAGGATACATGGTTTATACATATCTAGATACTTCTTAAAAGCTCTTCAATAAATGCTTAATAAATGCTCAAAATGTTACTGTAATGCCATTTTTTAAAACAGGAAAAGATAACACTTATGCTTCATTACGAAATGGCATATACGTGGCGACATACATTCTCATATAGCGATAACAATATATATTGTATACACTGCCCAGCCCTAAATCACATCTAGGAAAAGATCACTACTTTGATGTTTTAATTTGCAACCAATCACTACAACCACTTTTAATTTGTGCTGCCTACTGCTGCAGCAGCTTTGACACACACAGCCTGTGTTGTGGTTAAATTAGACGTGGTGTTTTTGACAAAGTTGGTTGTTTACCGACATTTCATCAATCTAAATGAATTCACATGATGGTTACCACACAAAGCACACTACTGACAGTACACTCAATCTAACGGTACAGGTATTGTAGTTTTAAAAACCATAGCCAGCACTAATCATAAATATATCAAATGTTTTGAGTCTCATCATTGCCTGAGGAGGTTTTTATAGAAATTCCATTACTGTATTAGCTGAGATTGAAAATGTGGTTTCTATAGGACATTGTGAGAAGCAGCCAGCTTGGTCAAAAGTGATAAAAAAGGGATGATCTATGACGGTAAACAGGCTCCCATTCAGTTTAAGAATTCATGTAATTCCCAAGCTACATTCTACAGGGCTGATTCAGTCTAAATAGGTCATGGTATGATGATTTAGGACAGAGAGAAGCAATTCAGTGCAAGAATGCATTCCCAGCTTGACAAGTCAATCACATTTCGTCCTGAGGAGTTTTGTAATTTCATTTTTTATAGGATGATGTTATGTTTTTATGTTCAATTAACCACGGACCCTTATTATTCTGGAAAGTGGGGATGACCGATTATTATATACTTTAGTATAATACATTTTTTATGTCAAGTTCAAGTGCAGTTAAGTTGATTGAAAAATATAAAAAATGAACAAGACAATGAAAGCAAAGCTGACAAAGCGTGGCAAAATTTCAGACACTTTTCTATTGTCTTGTGCTGTATAAAATATTATTCACCACCAGTAAAACCTGTTACTGCAGTTGTTTTGTTTACATATGGTAAAAATCTGAAAAGGCATCTGGTCAAAGGCCCTTGACAAATAGCTTTATGCTACATGGTGAACATTTCTACTTGACTTGACTTGACTTCATTATGAAACTCCTTCATAATGAAATATTCCCTTCAGATATAGAAAAATAAAGAGTTAATTTTACATGATCAACATTTTATAATGGAAAAAAACAACAACAATCAAATTAAACCTTACAGGCATAGAATTTAAAAGACAAAGATAAAGTTATAGGAAATTTAGTAATGTTTGTTGAATCCTTCAGTAATGTGGTTTATTTTGGGGTTGAGAGTGAAAAATCACTATCAGACAATGCAGGTACCTTAAATCAAATTCGGGCGAGCTTTGACAGTTTAACTTTGCAACAACTTTCTCAGCATCTCTCTTGACGAGTTTAGCATTTCAATGTATTTTGATAGAGATATTGGCGAAGAAACCAGGGCAAATATATCAATAAACACCGGTTCGGAGTCTTTTTTCCATGAACTGTCATGACAAACCAAGCAAAACTTACAATAGCAGCGACAGTTCCTTTGACAAAACTTCGGCCCCTCGCGTACCTAGCGTACCTTAGGTCCCTTTCTTCGAGAGCGGACAGATAAAAAGATAAAAATACATACTTACTTTGCCTCTGTGTTCACTTATGTCCCCCAGAAGTGAAACGGGATTGCAGGCGAACAATTTCTTAGACTGAAGCCGCAATTTCTTGTCTTCCCCGTCAAAGCAGGAAGTATTGAATCCATTCTGACTACAAGTCCCATCAGGCCACGCGATAAACGTCAACGTTGAATGCAAATTCAAGTCTAAACACTAGGCGGCAGGGTTTTCAAAAGCGACATTGTAAGCTGACATTGTTTCTTTCTTCTTTGATTTATTTTATATTTCATGTTACACAAAATATAGTGTTAAAAGTATAAATGCATACACATGCCCATAACGTCCTTAAAGAGATGAACAGTTTGATAGTTTGATGGTTTCAATAGGTGAAAAAATGTAGAAGGGGCAGTGTGCCAAATAACAGTCCTTCTGGGACTGGTCCACAGTATGAAAAATAAAGTTTAAAAAAAGTATGTCTCCAGCTTAATATTTGAATCTGCTTTGAATGAAACTCTGGGGTCTAGTTCATTGTGGCCGTACATTGTTTTTCTTCCAAGTGCTTGTTTGGGGGTTTCCTGCTGTTTCAAGGAGCTATCAAAAACAGTGATTAAAAAAAACAAACAAACAAACAAAAAAAACAATTTAGCTGTAATTTAGAAGTTTCCTCATGCAACACTGATGCAGCTCATAGTTCAGATTATCAGGAATCAGGCCTTTAGATAGCTACACTGATATAACACTTGAATGTATATGTGTGAAATTGGAAAAAAAAAAAGGCCCATCCACAGATTCTCCTTGCAGAGAGTGCAGCTGGCTTGTTTCAGCTTGCTGAAAATGGAAGCCTGTGTGTCCTCGGGGCACTTAACTGTATTGGCTGATTGGCCACTAAATGAGAATGAGCCAGCAGCAGTCTGCTGGGACCAAAGCAAAAGTGAGAAGAGATAATTTAGCAGCGACTGTCTGCAAGTGTCTGGAGGTCTGAACATCTGTGTGTCTGCTTATTGGGGGATCAGGCAAAAGGATTCGTTCATCTTTTTCATCAAGTCAGCCTACACCAAACTGATTACTTTAAAAAACAACAACAACATTCTTGTTCCACACAGACGGCTTCCCCACACGGTGTTGAGAATTAGTGCGCATGACAGTTTTGGTCAGTAATGCTGAAAGGACAAGGAGGCTCGCTACTGTTGAATCCATCCAATGAAATGGAAAACATTTAAATTAAATATATTTGAAAAAAATGTTGCAGAAATTGATATTGCGGTCGAGAGAGAAAACAAATACAACGTCAAAATAAGTATGAAAAACAACAAAAACAACCCAATAAAATTCTAAGTTAAAGATGTTTTATTGAATCTTTACACAATGGAAAATAAACAAACTAATTAAATCGACACAGGCGTGTATTATTGATTACGTCTGCATTTGCCTGCGGTTTCATGTCAGTGTGACTGTCGTGAAAAAAGTCTATTTCAGACAGATTTAAATCTGCTGTTTTATAACAGCGTTGGAGTGTTTTATTTTGAAATGCTTCAATAGAAGTTATCTGCTCTTTTCCGGTGTGTCACCTGATGCTGCATTCATGTGATGTCGGAATAATTTACATAACACATGTCCCACTTGGGAAATTCACATTAACGGCCTCTCACCGCGGAAAAAAAGAACTCAACAAGTCAGACGTTATTGTAGAACATGAGTTGGGGTCATAATTCCGTAAATGCGGCGAGTAAAAGTCAATGTTTTGTCAATTGTAAGACCTTTGGGAAACATCAAACTTCCGATATGGCTTGAAGGCAGCATGATAGCGGATGGCATCTCCGAGTGGGAGGAGTGGGGCAGCGGGGACAGATAACGACAACAACCAAGGGACCGAATCTGACCGTTTGACACTCGGGTGGGTCCACAACGATGAAGTCCCCAGTGAATACCTCTTCGACACGCACTTTTAGGTGACCCCGTCAATCCCCACTTGTAAAGACCGAATAACTGACGAATAAAGGGACGGCAGGTGGAGACGGCTACATCACCGGGGCTCCCGGGTCATATATCTTCGCTCAGACCTATTTAACGGTGGCTTTGTATGTTCGCACAAGGTGTTTTCCGATGTCTTATTTTTTTTGGCCCGCGTCTTGTTAAGAGATCGAACGGCCTCTATAAAAGGCGGGAATGAATTAGCAGCGTAAGTTGAGCTCAGCGTACGTTGTAACAGCCCCGGTTCGGTTTTTTTAACGCTCCGTTTTCCCTGGAAGCTTTTCTCTCCCGTTTTTGTCTTGTCAGGGGAGGAAAGGGTGTGCGCAGGCGCCAGAGGGTCCTCGAAGCGACCGTGTCTCAGTGCGGGCTACTATTTTGTGAACCGTGCCCTTCCGTGCCAAAGACCTACCACAGTTCGTCCGCACGTTTGTGCTCACCGCTTATTTTTAGATAAGTAATATTGCGCCTGTCCTGCCTTTTCGTCTGGCGTCCGGACCGGGACAAGCAGGGGACTCACGCAAAGCTCCTCTGAGTTTGAAGACCTGCATGTTGCCTTGTTTTTCGGGGTTGGGGGGGAATTTTCAATTTGGTAAGTGCTGAAAACCCGGAGAAGGAGCCACCCCGTCAAATCGGATCTATGGAGGACCACGGCCACATGATGTTGGGTCACATTGGACTCTCTCGGGAGGATCTGGGTGATCCCGACAACATGAGGAAACTCCACAACCTGGGTGAGCCGCAGCAGGACATCGGTAACATCCTCCAGCAGATTATGACCATCACAGAGGAGAGTCTGGACGAGGCTCAGGCCAGGTAACGACGGGGGCAGGGAGGTTCGGTTGCGTGCTTTTACACGTAATATGTTGTTGTAGCAGCCTCCTTGTCTCTGCTGTCGGGCCTTTTGTGCCCCCTTCTCCAGCTCTGCACCTCCGGGTTTCACCCACAAGCTTTAATACAGAGACAGAGCTCTGACAGAGTGATTTTATGAGTTTTTAACAGCAGTTCAGGAGTTTGACTGAAGAGTTTCATACCATTTGAATGCTCTAAATATCCTCTAAATCAGACCACCGTTCAACCCTCACACACACAGCCACATCTTAGATCTTTACAGGTTAGTTGTTGTATGATTTAAAGTGTACCAACCCTTCTAATTGACAGTAAAATCTGATTTATAATCCCTGACACACCGTCATGGCCAGATTTTTAACAGATGGTTGGAGTAAAGAAGCAAGTCAAAGATGTTACTTTTAGCTGTGGAAAAAAAAAAGGTGATGATCATTTTTCACTTATTTTCGACAATTTATAGAGTAAACAGTTAATTGATCCGTCAAGGATTAAACTAATTGTTAGGTACAGCTCTAGAGCATACTAGGAATTGAAATAATTACATATGCATCCAATACCACGTTCCTACAATTTAATAATTAGTTATATGTATGCAGACTTTGGTTTCAAGTCAAGTTTCGCAGGTGAATGCCAGTGATTAGTTTGAACTGAACTTGCTAATTTGCACACTTTTTGCAGTACTGCGAAACGTAGGAAAGGTAACTCACACCAGAGTAATATTCCAAGTAGTCAACACACATGGAACAGTGTGATATACCATGAGCACAGTCCGGCATGAAAATCAGAATATCTGCGTAAATGAAAGCATACAACTAGAGAGAAACACCAGGTATCACTTAGTGTAAGCTTTATAAAAGCAACATGAACATAAGGCACCCTTGGCAATAAAGGCTATTACGTAGCAGAAAACAGACATGTTCAAGGTGTTTCTGCATGAATGTACATTTGTTCCCTTCTGAGGTGAGTAATGTCAGGTGAATTACACAGCTATGTGCTCAGGCCTGTTCTGAGTCGAGGGCTGAAACAGGTCGGGCTGATCATCTGAACCCAGCCTGTTCACCTCTGACTTGATTTATTGATGATGGATGTAACCAACGTCAACCAAAGAATAGTTTGTAACTCACAATCCCTGCCGTTCACTTTCCATAACAGGAAACATGCTTTAAACTGCCACAGAATGAAGCCTGCACTCTTCAGCGTCCTGTGTGAGATCAAAGAAAGGTCAGGTAGGTTGTCCATTTGCTTCTTGCTCTTGAGAAAGGTGACATGCTGATAAGGGTTTCCTGCCCGCTCTGAATGGGCCTTTGGGGTCGGTGACTTCATGTGATCGGCCAATGTACAGTTAGGGCTGAAAAAATGTGTATTTGTTTCTGCTTGTTGGTTGGATAAATTGATAAATTGTTATAAAACATATTGACGACATGGAGGATTTGGAGTTGTGTTTTTATCTTCAGTAATAATTTATTATAGTGCTTGTGATTTTCTGTAAAAGGGTGGCAAAATCCTCCTGGGAGTGGAATAATTTACTTTTTGTCGATGGTTTCATAACCGTAGTTGATTTAAAAACCCTACAGAATAGTTTGACCTATTGTTAAGCTTCATAATTTTAGGGAATTTAAAGAATAAGGGAAAAACGATATATTAAAACTGATTTTAGACAATACTGACACTGAGAGAGAGACTTGAGACAGACTTAGAGGCAAATTGTGTATTTGTCAAGCTACATTTCCTCAGCTCAGTCCCTTTTGCCCTCTATTGCTTTCTTTCCCACTTGCTTGCTCTCAGTTTGCTGTATTTTCCTTTATCCTCTGTTGGCTGCCTGGAGTTTGTTGCCAGTGCACTACTGTAGGAAGATTTAGGGTGATTTGTTCCTTTAAAATGTTTTGATGGAGAGATGCACACAAGCAAGAGAATGATGTGACAGCAGTTTTTGATGACGTGATGTTGAAATGGCTCTAATTGCTCGTGAATTACTAAACTGAAAAGAAGCAGGATGGTTGTTACTCAGATTTTATATCGACATGTTAGATCTGAATTTAGTTGTCCTCATTCAGTCCTACCTCATTGCCCTTTCACGTCATCTTTCCAGAACTGGTCAAAAGGGAGAAAGACAACGGTAGTAAAAATAGAAAGTTTGTAAAGATAGAATATAAAATGGGAGGAACAAAGTTGCTTGTTTCTTCCTGTTCAGCTCTAATCTGGGTTTTATGCGTTTCCCTCAGGGCTTAGCTTTGGTTTGTAAATTGGGAACGCAGATACTCCCCTCAGACATCTTATTTTTCCAGATAATTAAGGCATAAGGTTGGTGAGAAAATGTCATAAAATCTTTGTCTCTCACTTCTGATTGCCTGAATTCCTACTGAAGACATGGATCTTGAAAACAGGTCACAAAAAGGCAGTTTATAAAAACAATGTTTTTAGGTAGGCAGCTTTTTGATAAAAACACACCCGTACAGGACTAAATTTGTTAGCAGCCTGGCCTTATGTGAGTGTTGATGAGCCTAAGAAACCTTGACAGGCAGAATGAGTAGGATTTGTCAGTTGTGATGTGAAAAGACAACAGCCCTTTTACAGAGACACCTTACAACTGCTACGATGAAGATCAACAGAGGCAAATAAGACTGGTGTAATGCCATCACAGTGTGTGATTTTGGATAGTGTTCTGGAAGCAAGAGGCGTGTAATGTGTAACATGACAGTCCATGTCACAGCGTGTGCTCATCTTGCCTTCTCGTTCTCTTTTATACAGACACCGATTCAACAGAACAACAATGCCCTCCCGTCACATTTTTGTAACTTTTTAAACTGCAAGACGAGGCAGAATAATGGTCCAAAATTCCCACCGTGAGCAGGCTGTGTAAAAGTAGCTGTTTGTTGAGAATTGCTCCCCGCCTGTTGGCTTAATGATGTCAGAAATATCCCGATGACTACCCGATCTGCTACCTGGTCACACTCATAGAGTGGGGGCTACTGAGAAACAAAAAATACGAAGTCAGGGCCTTTACAGACAGATTATAGCATATTCAGTTGGACACAAGTGATCACTGAGAAGTATCTTCTTTTTTATGAGTCTGTAGATTGTGTTTTTTTTGTTGTAGTTAATAAGATTGTAATCACTCAAATGAATGGTCAAATGTCTTTTGAAACCTTTATCTTAACTGGGTTGTTGTTGGTCTACACTTTCCTTTATAGCAAGTATACACTAAAAGCCCTTTTTTCCTGCGGTATTCTGGGCTTTCAGGCAGATTTTTTAACTGTGTATGGTTGTGGAAGTTCGAAACATATGCATAAAACTCCTCTCTTCTATTTTGAACTTATGCTCCCTCCCTCCTTTTTCTTTCATTCTCTTCCTCTGTGTCCCATATTTAAAAATAAAGATGTGAGTAACCACAAAATACAGTTTATAAATGAAAAATCTATTTATTGATCCTAAAGGTTTACTCATAATTTATATGAGCCATGTGAAAAAGTATTTGCCCTTCTAAGTAACTGGCTGGACAACCCTTGGTGGCAAGAACTGCAGTGAAACATTTGCGATAACATTGCTGTGAAGGAAATTTGGCCCACTATTCTTTGCAGAATCGTTTTAATTCAGTCCAATTGGAGGGGTTTCGAGCATGAACTGGTCTAACCACAGCATCTCAATAAGATTCAAGTCTCTAACTTGGACCAGATTGCTCTAAAACCACTGACCAATCCAGTGGTGGATTTGTTTGTGTAGGCGGACACACAGGATTTTCTGGTGGAGATAGAATTAATAATTCCCCGAATTATGGCAAATTGTCCAGGTCCTGAAGTAGCAAAGCAGCCCCAGATCATCATACTACCACCATCACAATGATTGGCTGGTGGTGTGATGTTCATATTATGGAATGCCGTCTTTGCTTTATGCAGATGAAACTAAAGCCATGTCTTCCAAAATCTTCTGTTTCACGTCAGTCCACAGAATTTTATCCCAAAAGTCTTGGGGGTTGTCAGGATATTTTTGTGAAAAATTAGACTTTTGGTTCTTGTTGCTCAACAGTGGTTTGGACCTTGTAACTCTCTAGTAGTGGGGTTGATAATGTTAGCAAGTTAGCTTGAGCAGGCTAAATTTTGAAGGTATCCAACTAAATCAATGTCACCGTCTCCCTCCAGGCCTTCCTCTAAAGCCACTCCAGACATTTTATCTTCTTAATTGGTCGTGGAATAATAAGGGGATAGACAACTAGCCATGAAACTGCTTTTCAGTGACTTGTACAATTGCTTTTGAGCCTCAGAAAATGAGGCACTTTGTGTAAAAATGAATGCTATTCCTAAATCTTTAATGTAATACACTTGTGAGTTAGATCTGGAAGTCTTCATGTCAGTCACATCGTGATTGCTTTTTTCAAATCCACACCTGGACAGTGATTGTATGTACCTGCCTTTGTCATCCTATATCTGTCTACCTTGTGTGAAAGAGGCAAAGTAACAAAAACCATTGAAAAGTAAGAAAAGCCTGGAGGAGAAAAGATAAAAAAGGCAGAGACGTATTGATGGATGAGTTGAAGGGAGAGGCAGTAATGGTTGCATTTCATGGATTGCCAGACAGGTGATAAACTCTGGACCCCTGAGTCCAGCCACTGCAGGCTGACTCTCAGTGGGAGACAGTTTGCCACCCATAGTGTCACAAAGCTGGATTTACTCTTTTGGACGTGTCACGTGCTACAGCTCATTTGTCTTAAGCACCGTTTGTATTATTGTTTGTACACTCAACACCAGCTTCAGGAAGGCTGTCTCACACACTGGACTTAATATCAATTAATTTTTCAATTGTTTTTGACAGCAATTTGGTGCCGTTGAATTTCACTGCATCATACAAAGCTATGTTTTTACGCTGCCCTCGACCCTGATATGAGTGGTATAAAAACAAACAGCTGTTTAACAAACATTCATGCACTTATTTCTGTTTTCTATGTTGCACAAATGGTTTAGGCAAGAAATGTCAGGATAAAACAAGATGTTTAAAAAAAACAAAAAAACAAAGACAAATTGAAATGAACAACAGATGGGACAGAGACAGAAAGGAGAAAAAGAGGATGAACATATGGAGAAGAAATTCTTTGTAACATTGTATGTCTTAGTACTTCTGAGAAACATGGATTGTTTTTACAGTCTGTATGGGTTGCATGTGTGAGGCTGTCAGCCAGATGCGGAGGCTGTCTTTGCCCTCATTGCAGGATTATTTATCTAAACCGATCTCTGGAATTACCTGCTGATTGCCGGCCAATTTGCATAATTGTGTAAATTAACAACCTCTCAAATGAGCGTTCATTTTTCACCGGGCCTTTAGTCGCCCCTTGAGGGCTCGTTAATTAACAGCTGTGTGTTTGTTTGTGCATGGATGCCTGAGTGTTTGTGTGTTCATGTGGCCTTAGAGTAGCAAAGGAATTTACCACCATAGCAATGTTTTTGTTTCTCTCTCTGCATCCCCCTTTTCTCTCTCAGTCTAGTAGGTGGCTCTATTTTACAGATACAGTTCAGTCTTGATCTCAAACCCACTCCAATAAACAGCTCCAACTGTAGTAGTTTCTTATGCATTTTAGCCAGTATTTATAGTGATTAGCTGTGCTGTAAGTACACACCTTATGTCTAATAAAGCCTGACCGATATGATACCAGTACCGATATCAGGGAGTATAAAAGATCAGATAACCAATATTGGATGTTATACACAAGTTTTCCACAATGATACCTCAAATGAGGTTATCAAATAGGTGTTACAAAGATATGTAATGTAGAATAGTTTACAGATAAACAAACTTTTACTGACTTAAATGACATCTGTGATTGGCCAATATTGTCCAATAGTACTGGTGACAGCAATACATTGGTTAGGATATTTAGATATTTAGACAAGACTGTATAAAGCCAAGTTGGTCAGACAAGTATGTAATATGTTTCTGCAGTTGTCCACCATGTGTTTGAGGACAATTTAAAGATTGACATACAGGAAAAAATGTCATAAGTGAGGTTATATACTGTATGTGTATGTGTGTATATGTATATCTATCTATCTATCTATATCTATAGCTATCTATGTATGTATATATATACAAAATTCCCCACTCGCCCTTTGTGGGCGGTCTTGTGTCTCCTTCAAGCTCGGGTCCTCTTACAGAGGCTTGGGAGCCTGAGGGTCCTGCGCAGTAGCTTCTCGTGTTCCTTATTCCTGATGTTGCTATCACTTGAGATCATCTACAACTACGGCCTTCTTTTCCTGCTTGTCGACCACATATCTGGTTGATTAGCCACCACCAACTTATTGGTCTGGATCTATAAGTCCCACAGGATCTTACTTCGTTCGTTTTCAATCACCTTTAGAGGTGTTGATCCTGGGACTTCCAGCCCATACTCGCCACAGATGTTTCTGTATACTATGCTGGCCACTTGGTTATGGTGCTCCAAGTATGCCGTACCTGCCCGCATCTTGCAGCCTGCTATTATATGCTGTACTGTCTCAGGGGCATCTTTGCACAGTCTGCACCTTGGGTCCTGTCTGGTGTGGTAGACCCTGGCCTCTTACGATCTTGTGTCAAGGTCTGTTCTTGTGCTGCTATGATCAGTGCCTCTGTGCTGTCCCTGAGACCAGCCTTCTCCAGCCACTGGTATGTTTTCTTGATATCAGCCACTTCCTCTATCTGTATGTGGTACATCCCGTGCAGGGGCTTGTCCCTCCATGATGGTCTCTCTTCTGCTTCCTTCTCCTAACTGGGTTTCTGCTGCCTGAGGCATTCACTTAGCAGGTCATTATTCGGGGCCATCTTCCTGATGTATTCCTGGATCTTTGTTATTTCCTCTTGGATAATGTCTCTGACACTCACTAATCATCAACATCCCTCTTTCGGCTTTGTGTACAGCCTCAGGGTGCTGGACTTGGGGTGAAACCTTCCATGCATGGTGAGGAGCTTCTTTGTCTTGATATCTGTGTCTTCTATCTCCTCGTTTGGCCAGGTTATTATGCCAGCAGCGTATCTGATGACTGGCAGGGCATAGGTGTTGTTGGTTTGGATCTTGGTCCGACCATTCAGCTGACTTCCAAGGACCTGCCTTACTTTACGTAGGTATTTGGCTGTGACTGACTTCCTTGCAGCCTCTTCATGATTTCCATTTGCCTGGGGAATCCCAAGATATTTGTAGCTGTTCTGAACATCGGCTATGTTGCCTTCTGGTAGTTCAACCCCTTCAGTTGTGATCATCTTGCCTCTCTTTGATATCATTTGGCTACACTTGTCCAGCCCGAATGACATGTTAATGTCAGTGCTGTAGATCCTGGTGATGTGGATCAGTGATTCAATGTCTCGCTCACTCTTTGCATACAGCTTGATGTCATCCATGTAGAGGAGGTGGCAGATCGTTGTTCCATTTCTGAACCGGTATCCGAGGCCACTCTTTCTGATGATCTGGCTTAGAGGGTTCAGCCCAATGCAGAACAGGGGGGGTGGGCATCACCTTGGTATATGCCACACTTGATGCTAACTTGGGCAATTGGCCTTTAGTTGGCTTCCAGAGTAGTCTTCCACCGCCTCATCTAGTTCTTGATGAAGGTTCTTAGTGTCTTGTTGATCTTGAATAGCTTCAAGCACTCTAGTATCCATGAATGTAGCATTGAGTCATAGGCTTTCTTGTAGTCAATCCAGGCAGTACACAGGTTGGTCTTCTGGTCTTACGGTCTCTAGAGACTGCCTTGTCCACCAGTAGCTGGTGTTAAGCTCCTCTGGTGTCGCTACCAACCCCTTTCTGGGGCCTGCTCATGTACTGAGCCACATGCCTACTCATCTTGGCCGCAATGAGGCCTGACAGTAGCTTCCATGTTGTGTAGAGGCAGGTTATTGGCCGGTAGCTGGATGGAATCGTTCCCTTCTGGGTGCCCTTTGTGATCAGGACCGTCCGACCTTGAGTTAACCACTCTGGGTGGGTCCCATCTTTCAACAGCTGGTTCATTTGAGCTGCCAGGCGTTCATGGAGTGCAGTTATCTTCTTTAGCCAGTAGCTGTGGATCATGTTGGGGCCTGGTGCTGTCCAGGAGGTGCTGTCCGCTAAACAGCAAACAGAGTTTACTGGTATTTAACAGTCCATAGAGTCAGTACTCGCCGATTCTGATACTGGTATCAGTACTATTTCAAATACTGGTATTGGAATCAGAACTCTAATTGTGACGTAAAGTATCTATATCATCTGACATTTTAGATAGCTTTATATTGTTATGTGACATAAGTCTTGTCTTTTTCACTGTCAAGTATTAATAGTCATTCGTATTGTCGCAGTATCTTTATCAAGGGATATGATCAAAAATATAGTGATATTTGATTGTTTTCTTCAGTCCTGGCATTTATCATATATTATAGGGCATATGATTAGAATTATTGTGATGTATTCTGTGTGCCATGATATAGCCTTAAGAATCCTATTTATAGACCATAACACCCATTCCTTGTTGTAAGGAACAAAATTAAGGTACATTTGCACAGAAAATACATTTGTGAAGATCTGTGATGTTCGCGAGGTCAAATACACGTGTCACAGGATTGTTGTCCTTCATATGGCAGTTTAATCAATCTATATAATTCAAACTAGTCTTTAGACGCTATTTACTTAATTTGAGGTTTGTAACTTCTGAGAATCAAATATGAGAACCCAAAAGTAGTCATTCCGCCCCAACTTTTAAACAGTAGCAGAGCCCTTGAGAGAGGCTCATTGACAGACAGTCTTTTTGACAAGTCTGTCTTCTTTGTTTTTGGCCATTGTATTGGCCTTTCAGCATCTATGGGAACATGTACGTGAACACCCCTGTATGAAATGGCCCGGGATTGGCCGAAAAGTGCCATCATGGGTAGAATTTAGTAAACCTGAATGCAAAGTCTAGAGGAGGTGCAGAAGTTTAAATCTTTTATCAGGCCGCTGGAATTAAAACATTATCAAAGGTTATTTTGGATTTTTTACCCAGTGATGGCAAAATAAGCCACACACCCAAGCATTATGTCAAAACTTGAATAAGTGTAACAGTAAATGTTGACTGACCGCCAGTGGGCTGTGTCTAATGTCTGTTGATGTTGTGAGGACCCTCTGAGTTGTTTGTGTTCAGTGTGTTTCTTGTGTTTCTGGTTTGTCCAACATGGCTGAGCCTGAATTTCAGAATGAATATTGCAGTGTTGCATAAACAGGTCATACCAAAGTTAATAATAACTAAAAAATAATGGTTTATGTTGCCTGGAAGATCTGGATTTAATCATCTGCTCTGCTTACATGTGTGTTATTTGACTGGATTACTGTACATCACAACTGGTGTCCCACCTCCACAGCACTGAGTCTCCGAGGCGTCCAAGAAGAGGACGGCCCGGACCCCCAGATCATGCGTCTGGACAACATGCTATTAGCGGAGGGAGTAACGGGGCTGGAGAGGGGCGGGGACTCTGCAGCAGCGGCAACAGTTGCTGTAACAGCTGGAGTGTCGCCTAATGATGGGAGCAGCTTAGAACACACTGAATACAGAGAGAAGCTCGCTCACATACGGCACATGTACCACACGGAGCTGGAGAAGTATGAACAGGTGTGATGTTTGAGCATCTAACATTCAAGTTCTTCACCCCTCTATTACACCTTCATGGCTGACATCCTCCCCCTTCCTCTGGTACAGGCATGCACTGAATTCACTGACCATGTGATGAACCTTTTGAGAGAACAGTCCCGCACTCGGCCCGTCTCGCCCAAAGAGATAGAGCGAATGGTGGGAATTATCCACCGCAAGTTCAGCAGTATCCAGATGCAATTAAAGCAGAGCACATGTGAAGCTGTCATGATCCTACGCTCCAGGTTCCTGGATGCCAGGTGGGCTCATTGTCCTGTTTTCGCCTTTTAGCATGTGAAGAAAAATATTTGCTCCATCTTACAGTGAATTTCTGAAAATTCTCTTTGCCAGGCGGAAAAGGAGAAACTTCAGCAAGCAGGCGGCAGATGTTTTGAATGAATATTTTTATACCCACTTGGCAAACCCCTACCCCAGTGAGGAGGCCAAGGAGGAGCTGGCCAAGAAGTGTTCCATCACTGTGTCTCAGGTCAGTGACAAAGAGATGCTGGGACTGATAAAAGCACACATATTTTTGAAAATGTGTAATAAAATGTGATTCCCTGGCATGCTTTTGAATCTGATTTTATTGCTCAGGTGGCCAACTGGTTTGGAAACAAGAGGATTCGGTATAAGAAGAACGTCGCAAAGCTCCATGATGAGGCTAACCTGTACACAAGGATGCCAGCTGCCAGTGTGTCTTCAGAGGCGAGCCAAGCCAACTCCCCAGTCACACCAAAGTCAGGTACATAATTTAATTCAATCAAATAGAATTCAATATTTTAATCCTTGATCAACTTTGGTCTGACTCCACGTCATGAACACCACACCATCTTCATATATTCTTACAACAGGAGGCTGCCCAGCCCCGTGTTACACTCCTGACGGGAGCTGATGAGGAAGATCTGCCCCCTTTACGGTCTCCATGTGAGTAGTCATGGTTACACACTGTTGCTATAGTTACACACTCTCCAATTGAGTAGCCATGGTAACAGCCTTACCCATCGTTTGTAGACTCCATCAGCAACTTGACAAGAACACCACATTGTTGTTGAACATGAAAGGAAGCATTAATAGTGACATTTATTTGAAAGTTCACACAAGCAGTGAATGTGTACCTTGCTAATATTCTAACCATGAGTAAATAAACTGCTGAAATATGTTTTTTTAAGACATTGCGAAGGAATTTTGTCATTTACATAACAGCTCAGGAGTCAGGACACCACAGTCTTCACACAGACGGGGAATCTATGTAACATCCTGTGCTGCTCTGAATGTTTCTGTAGGTTGATCGTTGTGTATTGCCCCCCGCAACCCAGAGCACCAGCTAGAAACCACTACATCACCTCCAGCTGCATCTCCACTCCTCGGACTAGAGAATTTTTTACATACAAATTTGCAAATATATGTTGTTTTTTTTTTTTAGAGACACTGGTAAACCTGGTAAAAGTCACTATGTGTGTGCCTTTCTTTCCTTATTTCTTTTGAATCTGGCATGTCAATTTGACACCACAAACATCAAAAAACTGCGGGAAGCATAGTGGAGACCAGTGACAGGAGGCTTGTTTGAGGTGAACTGAGCCTCACCTGGACAGCAGATGTCAGCAAGCCTCAATCTAGTGAAATCAGGCAGGCAAGTCGCAATCAGGTCTTGCACTGATTTAACTGGCATGCATTGTGATCTGGCACACCTCAAACAAACCTCATGTCACTTTGGTTATACTTTAATAAAATTTAGTGTTGACTGGTTGACGTCCAGGAGCTCCTTTGACAAAGACTGATGGAAAATGTCTGGGATGAGAGGAAAATTTGCATGTCCACCCAGCTGTAATGCTTCTGTCTTAACTGATTGAGGTGGAGCCAATATAACGTCTGATTGGGGGAAGGAGTGCTGATTGTAACTTTGTTTGTCCATTGTGAGCCAACCCAGTCTGCAGGCTGACCTCCAGCTGAGCCACAAAAAGACTCTTCAGAGGCTCCAAAACTGCATCTTGTTTACTTTTTTCTTTTGTGACGCTGATGCTGCCACAAGACTTTTAACCCCCTCTCATATCAAATGTGACTTGACAGCAGTATGTTTTGTTTCTTTTTACTATTGCTGTATTTTCATTTTATTAGAACTAATAAACTGATGAAAGTAGCTTTTTTTTTTTTTTTTTTTAGATTACTGCTTCCCACATGAGAGTTTAGAGCAGAATTCATAATTTCATTTCAAAAATAAAAATAAGAGGACAAGAATAAAATGTTAATTCTTTTAGTTTTAGTTATGAATTTGTTTGTAGCTGAAAAAAATCTATGAATTACAACAATGAATAAACACATTGCCACTTCTTAAATGTTTATAGACTGTCATTTCATTTTATTACTTGTGCCAGGGAGTTTGTGTGTTCACTATGTCAGTTGGTTGCTTGGTTTGTTGGCAGGATTAAGATAAAGACTATTGTATGGAATTACACAGTACTTGGTGGGAGGATGGGGAACAGGCCAAGGAAGGACCCATTCAATTTTGGTCAGGATCCAGATTAAGCTCCAGATCCAAGAAATGGGCCATACGGAGTGAGTTGTTTTCAACAAATTCTAAAACCTGTTACTGCAACAGGTACTATTTTTTTTAATACTTATGACTCCCCTAAACCAGATTTTAAACCTGGAAATCTTTTATGTGCCCACTTGAACCACTTAATCATTTCTAATCAACTTCAGCGTATAACACACTGGAGAAAACTATACATGCTTTTGTTAAATTTGTGCCCTCTAGTGTTCAGTAGTGTCGCTGCACTTCAGTGGCTTTCCACAAACTCTTCTTGCACTTACCTTCACTCCTTTTTGAGTTAATCTTCAACACTGAATGTCAATAAATCCGGACACCAGATACACAGAACGGCTTTTATCTCTCCAGAAGCTTCTGATAATGTAGAGCGTGAGTTCATAAAAATGCCCCCCTTTATTTACCGTTGCCCCCATTTTACTCGTGTTTTTTTTTTTTTAATTATCGTAACTCCCTTACCGTTTGTTCTAGAGAGGAAATTCAAACTGTGTATTACGGTAGCACAAAGAACTCACAGTTACTGCTGTCTGAATACAGTCTGAAAAATAAGCTCCTTCCAGATTTTACCATGTGCCCTTCACATTACCGTAACTCCTCAACCATATGGGCCCGAGAGAGAATTCAAACCGTTTCCGAAAGAAGAGAAGGCGAGCTTCATGGAGCTATATCGTTCATTACGGTACGGTACGACGTACTTTGGGCTGCTGCTATACAACAGGAGTTGTATTCCTTGGTGTTTGCTTGAAGTCCGGTGGCTCGCCAACACCCAGCTGCAACCATATCCCTTCCTCCTCAAGCAGCGGCGGTGGTGATGGACAGGCAAAGGCAAACAGGGCCACCAAAGGACGCAGAAGTGCACTCTGTGCAAAAAGAGCACTGCCTGACAGTGTTAGCAGTGCAGCGCGGGTCTCTTGTCTCCAAGTGAAAAGGAACTGCTTTACAATCTACCACACGGGCTCAAAAACGCCTGGACATTGATGATACAAAAGTGACTATAAATGGAAAACTTAGAGAGCTAGGCTCAAAAGCTTTTGTACAGTCCATATTTCCAATTCATGTTGTCTTATATTGTGCTCATGTTCAATTTCAGTTTCTACTCAATTAAAATCCTTAAAAAACCAAGTCTGTTTTTTTCTCCCCACTTTAAACTGTTGTTACGTCGTCTTACCAAAGTAATGTAAAATAACTGCCAGATATTGAAAGCTGAGGTTATTCTAAGAAAAGGGGCAAAAGCAATCACTCATTGGGGGATTTCTTATTCTTTTAAAGCCAAAACAGCAAAGTAGATCCAGGTGGCCTATATGATACTTGTGTGTTCAACTGATACAAAAAAGAAGTCAAAAATGTAATTATTACAATAAATTCTATTAAAACTTGACACAATGTATGTAGGCCTACAGTTGATGCCAAAATTATTAGCCCCCTTGAGAAATCAGACAAAACCCTTGTTATCTGAGGGATGAGATTGATTTTGAGGGATTTTGGCCCATTCTTCCACTGTAAACGGTTCCAGCTGGTCCAAATTGGGTGGTTTCCCAGCATCGAGATTTACTTTGAGCACCCGCCACAGATTCTCAATAGGATTGAGATCTGGGCTCTGTGCAGGCCACTCCAGGACCTTGGTTTTGGTGTCCTTTAAGAACTGTTGTACCAATTTTGAGGTATGCTTTGGGAAGACCCAGCGATGACCTAAGCCTAGACTAAGATCAGATTTTTTCATATTATCCCTCAAAATGTCAACATAATTTTCTTTTTTTCATGATGCCATGCAGCCTGAGGCTGCAAAACAGCTCCACAGCATGATATTCCCACCACTATGTTAACTATGGGAACTGTGCTCTTAGGGTTGAAGGCCTCTCCCTTTATTCACCAAACATAAGCAACATCCATGTGCCCAAACAGTTCCAGTTTAGTCTCATCAGACCGAAAGACACACTTCCAGAACTTAACTTTACATTTCAAGTGCTCAGTGGCAAACTAGAGTCTGGCTCTGATAAGTCGCTCTTTGAGTAAAGGGGTTCGTCCGGGCCGATGGCCCTGACCCACGACGATGAAGAGCCCTCACAACTGTGTTCCTTGAAACATCAACTCTAGAACAGGCCAGGTCAGCAACAATCGTCTTGGCAGATGTCAGGAGCTTTTTGCTGACATCGCTGACTATTTTCCTCTCCAGCATTCTTGAAATCTTGTTCTTTCAACCTCGCCAAGTTTTGTCTCTTACAGAATTTGTCTCCTTGTACTTACCAGTGATACAACATACAGCTGTTCTAGACACTGTAAAACGCTTGGAAATGGCAGTATAACCTTCCCCACTATTATGACCCTCCTCTATCTTCTTTCTGAGCCAAAGACTGATTTCCTTTGTCTTTGGCATGGTTTCCTCCCAACAATGTGTTCAAGTGCCCCTTGGAGTCCCTTAAGTCAAGTTCAATGCTGATTGAATGCTCAGGTGTTGCTAGGAAGCCTTTTGACTGTGCAGGTTTGGTTTGAAAGCTGATTGGCTGATTAGGCGTGTTTTTAAAGCAAAAATTCACATGGGGCTAACATTGTTGACCAATTTTTCACTATTTTTGACATAAAGCAAGCCTAAAAATGTATTTTTACATTCCAAAATGTAGCAAAAGCTACTTAATAGCACTGGTGAATGTTTGATTATATCAAGTTTTATCAATGATGCAAACATCGGGCAGAATTTTAGGAAAGTTGAAGTTGTGTCTGACATATTAGCACTTATTCAGTCAGTTGAATCAGTCACATCAGAACATTTGGGATTTTTAAAATCATTCAAACCTTCACTCCTTCAAACAATTGGCCGGTGAAAGGTTTTGTGTGTGAGCACTCTATCTGAGTCGGGGAAGGGGTAGAGAGTGAGTGGGGGGTTAAAGGTTGAAAGTTTGTGAGACAGAGACAGTTCAAGAGATCGAACGCAGAGAGTGAACGTGGGACTTTTCTCGGTTCATCATGGATTTCTCACCCGGCCTCCTGATCCTGTGTTCTCTGCTTTGTTCAGGTAATGGATGGTGTTCATTTTGAACTGACTGACATCTGCTTTAATGGACTCGCCTCATATTGACAGTTTATCTCTAATTTTGCCAGAAGTCTGTAAAGCACTACTTTCTTACTTGTGTCCTAAACCATCCTCAGACTTCACTGTCAGCCTTCGAAAGACGCTGGAAAACTGTTCTGTGGATAATTCTGTACACATGCATTGTTCTTCTTTTAATTTTTTTTTAAATCTAGTTTTAATGCTGTGGGCAACTTGTGGGTAAATTAGTTCAATATTCCTCTCCAATACAGTGTCTGAGAGGACTTTATTTCACTTTTGTGTGTTTTGTTATCAGTCCTGTTCAATCTGATTGTTTGCTCTGGTTGTTTGCTCTGGCTTTGTTTACACTATATTTTGCCCAGTCTGTCTGAGGGTTCACAGAGTTGGTCATGTGTTCTTTCATGTGAGCTTGTCATTGCCAGTCCTTTCTGTCAGTGCAGTGGTGGCTCAGGCCCCCGTCATCTCAGTGGAGCCCCAGACTGCCACCGTGCGCCAAGGGGAGACTGTCAACTTCAGGTGCCAAGTGGTCCGCGGCACACCGCCACCGACAGTGATTGAGTGGAAGAAAACCAATAGCCCTCAAATGCCAGGTCAGGAGAAACAATAACACGAGCATTGCTTATACATTATCACCCTCTGGACAGTTTCACTGGATTTTCTTTTTCCTTTTAGACAATGTTAGGGTTGAGGGTGTTGTGATGACGATTTCGAATGCCAGGCCTGGCAACCAGGGCCAGTACCGCTGCACGGCCAGGAGTGCAGGAGGCCGCAGCTCTGCTACAGCTGTGCTCAACGTCAAATGTGAGCTTGTCTTCACAAATCAGCGAAGTTGCGGGCTGCCTGAAGGATTATTCAATCTAAACTTGAAAGGGGAAAAGATTTCTGGGGCCCATGAATGCCAGCAATAATCACGTTTCCTATAATATAATAAAAACCACATTTTATTTTGTACCAAAATACTCCCCTCAAACCAAAACTATAGGCATTGTATTTACTGTTGCAGTTTACTAAAACATCAAAAATTTAGAATATGTTGATTCTTTTGTGTTATTTAAGAACGTGAACACTTAATAAATTCTAGACTCATTACCCATAGACTATTTTGATTTTAACACGGCCTATATCTAAAAAATAGAATTTTTCACTGTAATTATATAAGCCATAATCATCAAAATTACTACAAAAAAACGCTTGAAATATTTAACTTTACGTCTAATGAATATAAAATATATACAAAGTTAACTCGTCATGTGGTCATCATGTGGGCCTACACACAACTTTAAATGAATCTTCTTTTTAAATGCCACATATGTAAATAAACGAATGTATGCTGACAAGTTGGCTTTAAAGGTGATGCGTTCTCTCCTTCAGTCGCTCCTAAAGTGCGGCTCACACCAGCTGGGCCCCTGCGGGTCAAAATGGGTGACCCTGTATCGGTGGAGTGTCGTGCCACAGGTAAGCCACGCCCCACGTTGACCTGGAAACGCCAAGGCTCCACCCTGCAGCTGGTAACCAGACAGACAAATGATGCCAACATCATAGAGGTGAAACATGTGCACAGGTGCAGGAAACATTTGTTTTTTCAAGACAAGAGTTAGAGCGTAACAACTCCTCTTTTCTCAGTGGCCTGCGGTCCATCCAGATAACTCGGGGGTTTATATTTGCCAGGCTGGAAACAGCGAGGGGATGACAGAGGTTAAAGTTGAGATCTTGGTTGGGGGCAGGGTCGGAGCGCCGGTGGCCTCAGTGAGCGCCACGGAAATGACGGTGGTGGAGGGACACACGGTCAAAATGGTGTGCCAGGCCAGTGGTAAGGTCGTCTCACGTTTGCGTCCGCAGACATTGCTCCCTGTTGCTCTCGCTCATCTCATCTCTCTTCTGCCCTCCAGGTTCCCCTCCTCCTGTCATCACCTGGTCCAAGCTCCGAGCGCCGTTGCCCTGGAAACACACAGCCGTTGATGGGGTTTTGACACTTTCCGATGTGGGGCGACAAGATTCGGGCCAGTACATCTGCAACGCGACCAACGTGCATGGCTACAGCGAGGCCTACACGCAGATGGAGGTGGAATGTGAGTCGGCAGAGCAGACGCAGACGTTGTGTTAGTCCAGGTTCTTTGTTACCAGCTTATGATAGAAACGTTCCTCGTCTCCTTCCTTCAGCTCCTCCGTACGCCACCTGCCTGCCGGACAAGGTGAGTCTCCGGGCCGGAGACGCCCTGCAGCTGCAGTGCCTCGCACACGGCTCTCACCCCATTCAGTTCGAGTGGAGCCGAGTGGGCCGGGCCAGTCTGCCCGCGGCAGCTGAGGCCACGAAGGACGGTAAGCTGCTCATGGCTCATGTGAGACTGAACGACAGCGGAACCTACAAATGTGTGGCCACCAACCACATCGGCTCCAGTGAGGTGCTGGCCAAAGTTACCGTTAAAGGTGAGCCGGGACTTCTTTTTTTCACTTTCTATGTTGAGGTCATCAACTGTATATAAAGATGGACGACATGACAGCCACCCAAAAGTGAAGGCAGAGCATTTTGAATGCCCCCGGTGGTGGGCTGCTGCATCGGACATAAACAATTCCTACTCAAATTACACACGCCAATGTATGTTTAAAGTCCACCTGGAGGGTAACTAACTACTGTGTCGTGACGTATTTCCTACTGAAGCGGAAAGAGCCAAGCTTTCACAAGATGGAAGGTGCGACATAACATTGAGAAAAATCTGGATAGCTGGTAACTTCAGCAACGGTTGTAGCTCCGCTAAGCTCTGCTGAACTCCGCTAAATGTTGAGGATTGATTGCCAGCCGGATGCAGTGACATTATTGGTTGAAATTGGCTAGTACATGGTGATGTAATTTCAGGTGTCATGTTGTTTTGCCGGAAGAAAACAATAGAGGAAATGTGTTTTTAATAATTTTTTTTGGCATATATTGTTCAATAGGTGACAGTATGATCGAAGATGTAATCGAAAAGGTTAAAGTTACAAAAAATCATGATTGACAGCTGAGCTGAGCTCCCTACGGCTTCATTTTTGTACAGGGGAGGATGTGGTCATGGGTCCATCTTTATTTCAGTGTTCAGTGTTTGATGCCTAACATCTGATAACATCTGATTATCACCTTTTAAAAAAAATCTTTTTTCTTGGTTCTTTCCCTTCTGTGCTTATTTCTACAGCCTAATCCACTGTGGTTACACCATTTCCGCTTGCCAAACCACTTCTGCAGCACAGTGAAAGCTCGGCATGTTTCAAGAAGCCACACAGTTAATACTGAGAAATCAGAACAGATGACGTTAAATAGATTCAAATATTTTGATGTGCTAAACGGAAAGATATCAACACTATTCAAATTTTTGTTGTGCATATGAGGTTAATTTTGTACTTGTATTGAAAATTTATCCTGCTGCCCATCTGTCATGTTTGACTTTGGAAAGCTTTTCTGCTCAACTTTGTGTGGAGCCACATCATCCAGTGGGCGTGTGGGAGTTTCTTCTGCTGGAACATCTCTGTGCCCTGTCTTCCACCCTTCAATTCATCCACAAAGACTACACTGTTGAAAAAAACCCCAAAAGGACTGAGTGGAAAAGCCTTGATCATGCCTTTAGATATAAAAACAATAAAGAGTAAATCAGATAATTGATCCTTTTTATCATTTCATTTTGCTGAAAACAAAATGTTTTACCAAGCTATTTTTCAAAGCAACAGAGTGTATATGAACTATTAGGTGGGCAGTAAAAGTAATATTGTAAAGTTTCCTTCCGCCCTCCGGGTCCTTTTTGGATCAAGATTTAACTATTACAGCCCATAGATTGAGCAACGATAGCTTAATGTTACTGTCTGACGCAACACTAGACATAATTTATTAGTGAGACATTTATTAGCGTCTGATTCTGGGAAAGTGCAGTAAGCAGTAAAAATCCTCCAAACCAGTGCATCTGTGAGCTATCTCTTTAATTACAAGCATTAATGTTGTCATATTGATCTCAAAGTAATGATCTGATGTCCATTCGTTCACTCGGCCTCCCCTCAGAGCCCAGACGAGGTTTTAAACACTGGGTTCAACTTTTATTTCGGCTTTCGCTCGGACTACTACAGTAAACAGAACTTACTAATACTAATACTAAGCTTTTGTGTGTGCTATGGGTTTGTAAAGTTACACTTTGTGGGGTTTAATTCATCCCATCATGATAGTTTTTTAAAGATTCATCAAAATCGAGGCAACTCAACCAGAGATATGTTGTCCTTTTATTCTTCTTCCTTGAGTGTCCTGCTTATCTGGTAAGATTATTTCCACCTTTCTCTTAAATTTCATACTTTCAGATTTTACAGTCTGGTTTTGAGCCACAAGAAAACTCCCCAAAACCTGCAAAGAGTTTCTTTTAACAATGAGGCTTCAGGAGTGGATAGTTAATAGCATGGCCGTAACCATGGTGTCAACTTCAGGGGGACAAAACTTGACCTTCTGTCCTCCAAAACCAGAA
>KV751376.1:1027904-1039310 GCA_001698575.1 Mola mola | reverse complement strand
CCACACACTGCTTATGTTAGCTTTAAGAGGTTAGGAGGTTAGGTCAGCCACAATATTCCTTCACTCTATTCCATTATAATTAAAAGCTTTTTCTGTTCCTGGTTATGCCTATGATGATGTCCCTGCAGTAATAATATGGGACAACCCGATTATTCAGGAAGGAACAAATGAGGTGAGAACTTTCTTAGGAGGTGGCTGTCAATTCTGTTGCTATGGTTTCCTCCTGGTGAACTCAGATAAGCTGCGGCAGGGCAGAGTAACAACAACTATTCAAAACATGGGAAGCTGATGGCGAGATATGAAGTGGAATTCCTCTATTGTGTTGGTAGGATTGTGCAAGTTGAAAAGAAAAAAAAAAAAAAAAGCCCCACGATGTTGCAAAACCACTCTCACCCTGAGCCAATGAAACCTCACTTGCTTCACTGCAACAGGAAGTCAAAACGGTGTTTTGTGATGTCCATCTTAACATAATTTCGTGCAGATGAAGCTTCATCAGAACAGCAAATAGTTGATTAATTTGTCAAAGAAATATTGAGATTTGACAGCAACACTTTATATAGATTCTGCTTCTTCTTCTGTGAAGATTCACAACCTTTTATTAACCTGGCAAGAGAACACTGACGAGAGCTAACGGCCCCTGAGTGGTGTTTAATAGCTTTAACCACCAACATGAATAAAGATGAACACACAATGTATGAAAATGAGACCAAAAATATAATTTAACTCTAAACCATACCCGTCAAATGATGACATTTCACCCTGATTTAATGAAATCAAATAAGTTATTGAAAGCTTACTGATCATGAAACTGAACTTCTGAAAATATATCAACGATTTAAAAACGTTAATCGACTGTTCCGTAATGTTAGTGCGCTGGACAAAAAAGCCTGCTTATAACCGTCTTTTTTTGACCCATGGGATATTAAAAAGACCAGCACCTTGGGAATGCAGTGACCATGTTGGCGCATATGGGTTCAGGAGTTCAGCCAGTTATGATGGCATTGCCATTTAATATTTTACAAGTTAGCAGCAGCACCTTAAAGTCAGCTCTAACTTGAACAGGGAGCCAAAGGATAGAGGCAGGCCTGATATGTTCATATTTAGATAATCCAGTCAGAATATAAACTGCTGCACTCTGAACCATCTGGAGAACACAAAAACTCTTCTTAGACAATCCCGATGAAAGAACAACAATCCAGCCTTGAAGTCACAAAGGCACGGATAAGAACATCAGTTTCATTAGGTCACAGGATCGACAAAATGTTGGTTATTTTTTGAAGGTGGAAAAAAGCTACTCCAGTCACCTTCTTTATGTGTACATCAAATGAAAGGGTTTGGTCAAAAAGGACACCAACATTTTTCACCCTGTCCTTTCAATGAATAACACAATCATCGAGAAACAGAACAAGCTACTTTGCTGTCATATATACAGTATTTGCAAGTAATCCGCATAACAATATGAAGCAATCACAAAAGAATGCATGGTCTGACCCAGTGGTGCCAAGTAGAGTTAAAACAGCAATGGACCAAGGACAGATCCCTGTGGGACCCCCAATATAATACCCATAATACCCAATATAACAAGACTCGGAAAATGTGTTGTTGTATAGGCACTAAGATCTAATAACAAATGAACAGATGCAGAATTTAAGTCAGCAGCTAATACAAAATTGTTAACCATCTTTGCAAAGTGCAATTTCCGTGGACTGGTTAACCACATACTTCAACTGACAGGTTTGAAGGCACTCAGGAAGCATTTGGGATCTGATCCCTCCCCATGTGGCCACATTCATACAGCAGTGTGAACACATATTAAATGTGTGCCACAATGTACAAGCACCTGCTCCAGTGACTTTCTTGGTGTAAGTGTAAGTATGCTGTCATTTGCACGTGAACTGAAAATTTTGTAAAGTCCATAATTGTGGTGTAATATTGGATCAAACATTGTGATTGACCAGGCCAGGAAATACATAGATCTTCTATTGTTTCAATTCTCTGCATGCCAAAGTATATTGCTTAGTTGTCCAAGCACAGGAAGTGCTTTTCTCTTATTTTGTGTCTGAGTACACATGATAAGTACGATGCTGCCCCCACTGGATAAAAATGGCAACGCATTTGTACTTTGCAAAGACAAATAGCATATGTGCTTATTTGTGTACGGAGTGGTAAAGTTAGATCCGATCTCAAGTGGTCACTTGTGGAGACTCATTGTAAAGCCTGGTGTGAGCCAGTGTGCCAAAAGTACTGTACTGCCTCTTTCAGTTTTTAGTCCTACCAGGTATAATGGAGGAGGGTGGTGAAGACGGCTTCACTTGTGGTGAGCCCTAATGTCGTCCATCTGTACGTACAGTCTATGATTGTGACATTGAAGCAAATCATTGGCACTTTGTTCAAGCATTTTACAGTGGTCTGTAAAAGTCAAGAATCATAATATGGTTCCAGATAATTACAACAAATATTCTGCTGTTCTATAGTATAGTCATCAGTTACAGCAGAGTCTGTTCCCCTCTAAATCTTCATGTTGATTACCAGTTATCAGATTACATCAACACGTTAATTATCTGAAATCCTTTCAGAATGAAGACTTTTGAAATGAAAACTCAAGAAAAGGCTCAATCTGTCAACTGCGGCCACACATGCGGAACGCTTGTTTATCTTAGTGTTATGTGTTAGTGTAAATTTTCATCTTCTTAAAAACGTTTTGCAGATCAATTTTTTCAAACAAATTCAATAGTTTGTTCTGTTTGTAGGTGGGGTGACACATAACAGCCCAGCAGTAGTTGACGTGAAAACATAGCTGACTCCGCATGCCTGTGAGAACATGGCTGCCACTTGTTGCCGAGCACCATAAATACGAAGCAGTACGTCCCTCTTTGCTCTGTGCTCAAACCACATTAAAGATTATTCGAATCACGCGTATCTTACAGATGCTTTCCCTGCCACACCGCTCTTACTGCATTGCATACAGATGTGACTTATCCGCCTTATGAAGCTACAGCGGTTTGAGGCAATCCGTCAGAATCTCAACCACAATTGTGTGTGTGTGTGTGTGTGTGTGTTGGTGTGTGCATTCCCCTTTAGCCCTGCTTGCTTCATATGTGCACTGATGTTTGTGGCGTCAGACGGAAACCGCTTGAGTTTCGAGAAAGGTTTGAGAAGCGCCCCGCTAAAAATATGCGCTATAAAAGCAGAAGACAGAGAGAGGCAAGCAGAATCATTGAAAGCCACTGAAACAGCCAGTTCGGTACAACCTGTGTGCTACCACAACCCAGCAACATTTAATGTATACTTAGTCTAAATATAAATACTCAGTTCTTTAATCTAAATTCCACACTAAAACTGGATTATTTTGCATTGCTACTAAGTGCTTGAAAAAACATTTTCTTTTTGCTATTTTTGTGACATAGTCATTAAACAAATGTTGTTTTTTTTTAGACCTACCATTAATAATAATGTCATATGAAAACAGACATTATTTGCCCACAAAAGACCATTTAAAATAACTGAAGTGGAAGGAGAAAAGAGGTTTTAGTGAAACACTAATGACCTGAAACTGTATTACTTCAAGTTAGAAGTCATTAAGTACCAAAAAGTGTAAAATGGAGCAGATTGAGCGGCAGTCTAGTGAGAAGAAAAAAGAAAAGAGAGATGAGGCGGAGCAGCGGATGTGGCAAAGAGTGCAACAAGGAAAAAAGACTGTTCAGTGTTCCTTGTATTTTTTCAGTTATCCACCTCCACTGGTGAAAAGTGAAAAAAATGTGATAATGTGTGTTTAAAAGCAGTCCCGACTGATCTTCAGGATGTACTCAGCAACTGCAACGGTGTGATTATGATCCATTTACCCTGTTTCCATATGGAAAATCCTATGTGTGTGTATGTGTGTGTCTGCCAGTGGCTCTGTTGACATTTGGTCATCAGTCAGTATTAGAAAAATTAGACAGAAACTCCACCGAACTGATGTGACACAACAAGACGATATTTGAGATACGAATGGCTTCTGCTGCTGGTGTCGACCACATTTTGAGAAACAGAGAGCGTCGGTGCATCAAAGGAAAACTATATTTGGCAAAAAGATAGTCTGTAGTTGACAACAGCTGAAAAATATATCATTTATTAGCGATCTCTTGGGGCCCAAAAGATGTCTGCCTGAACTGCAACCCAAGTTTTCAACAGCTGTTTTTATAAAACACTTGCCCTACTTGTTACTGGTGAAGCACTCACTTCCACATTCTCTGTCTGATCTGTCAGATTTAGCTTAGGGGCACAAAACAGGCTGTTCTTTTGTTGTGTTTTATCAGGTTATCAAGAGTTTTTCCTTTATTTTTGTTGTGAGTTGTGTTGCCTCGGCATCAGAGGTTCCACTGTGAAAACCAAACAACTTAATAAACACACTGTAACTCTACAGTAGAAATGATGGTGACAAGCTCCTCATCTCTGTGTAGTTAACGACTATGAGTCGTTTCAAGATACAGAGTGAATTCGAGGCCATGCTGAGTGGTATGAATTTCCAGCACTTTCATACTTGGGTGTGAATTTCAGTGGGCAGAAAAAAAAAGTTGAACAAAATTTATGCCTTTCAATTGCACTTGGCACGAGTTCCACACACCCAGTTTATACTGACGCACAATGTGACGTCAAAGCCATGATAAGCATGATGGACAAGGCAGATGAAACTGCGCTGCTGGAAGGGAAATTTAAATGTATAACAGTTACAGATGGAAGTACAAACAAAAATGCTGTTCTTTGCACTTTATGCAAGAAGGAGTTTGCTTATCACAGGAGCACTTCCACCCTTCGTTACCACCTCAACGCAGAACATGTGGGGCTAACGAGCAGGTCGATAACATTAACTTAACCGCTAAAGATAATAATGTTAGTAGCACAAGCAAGCAGTGTCGCCAGTCAGCCCTCCACCACATGTCGAACAAGCAACAATTACCTTGGTGTGACAGCTCATTTTCTAGACCATGACTGGAAACTCCAATCATTTGCTTTGAGCATGCAAAAGACCCCCTCTAGGCACTTTGGAGATGCCTGCGCAGAGGACTGAAATGGGAATATAGAATGTCCCTAACTAAAATCTGTGAAAATCAACATTTATCGCCTCTTAGTCTGTTGCAGCAAAGATTTTTGCTCAGTCTGGTTTGTCGTACGAGAGGGTTGAAAAATGGGAGCAACTGAAGTGAATCAATACTTTGGCATTTTTTTATGGTCAGAATTTCCACTTTTTTGGAACAAACTACGTTTGCACAGTGTATGTTCCACTCATCTGTTGGTCTGTGTAGTAAACTGATGGAAAATGAATAAGATTTTGATGTTAAAGCTTATATATATTGATTTACTCACCTACCAAACTTAAGTTTGTTTCTTCTCGTGTCAAATATTAAAAATGCGATTAATTTCGATTAAGTATTTACAAAGACTCTAATCAATTTGATTTTTTTTGATCGAGTCCCACCACAAAAAACAATGTTTTCAGTTTTCCTTTTACAAAGGAGACCAAATATGGTTTTGCTGTTGGTGTTGTTGTTTTTTTCTTACGAAGTTCATCTACTTCAGATATAACAAGGGTTTCTTTAATTTGATGAAGGAAAGATAAGATATCATTTTGCAGGATGTGTCAGTTGGCAAATCTTCTCAGTCATCATGAATCGTGAATGGTGTTGCGTGGTGAGTTGACTGTATCATTGGATCCCTAAATGCTATTAAGACACATACACATCAGTATTTGACAACCTGGGGACGAGGCTCAAAAATCAAATGATTCATAGTGTATCTTTGCTTAAATAACTTCTGCATCACTCTGTCTTATTGGTAGACAGAGTCTGTTCAGTTGCCATGATGACAAGACTTGTTGACATGTTCAATCATCACACGGTCATGACGAATGATCACACTTAGGTTTCTAGATGAAGACCGCGCAATGCAGTGGTAAGCTGATTTAGTGTGACATGCCTTGACACCTACAGTTTTCCTTTCGAGCTAAATGTGAGACATTGTACTACTCTTTTTACAGAAGGACGTTTGGGGCCCAAGTTCCTCTTTTTCAATTTGAGTAAGAAGTGGAAGCCCAGTGAGTCACACTGTCCAGCCCACTTGTCCTTTATCTGAAAAACCGCACAAAAAATACAAAACCAAAACTCTAGTAATGGCTCCTATAAAGTTATTAAGATGAATCCTGAACAACAGCCTACACGTGAACACTAAAACCCAAGAGGGACGGATGTTTTTGAAGCACAGGGCTCAGACTTGGTAGGAGGAAGTGACAGGGTAAAGACCGGTAGCGTTTGTCAAACACAAGTCTGCGCAACATACAGTATGTGACATGTGGCTGCAGCTTTGTTGAATACAGATGTTGCACGTTCAGATGAACAGCCATTTTGTGGACTTGCTTGCATATAGCGCTGTGGCAGTATGGAAAGGCGGCAAGTGAAAATTTCAGTCCAGCAATCCTGATCCCACAATTCAATCATGTTGACAAACTCGTGCAGACACAGAAACCACAGGAAAAAAAAGTACACTGAGTAAACTTAACCACATGTTCAGGTCTTTCATAACTGATCTCTGCTACTTGTTATTCTTGTATAAATAATTTTATCCCATTCAGTTCCTTCTTTTAGATGACTGAGGGTCTCAATGTGCAGGCGTCCGCTAAGTGCATGTGGGTCCGATGTTCACTGGCCTCCAAAATGAGCACACACACACACCCACATATTAGTACAGACACACACGCACACAAGTGGATGTTTCCGTGTGAAAACAATGAAGTGCACAGTCATACAGCTACTGATAAAGTTCATTTCACAACTTGACACATTCTGAGGTGGAGTTGTAAACAAAGAAGAACAGATGGATGTACTCTCCACACCTTGAAACAAATAACACAAGCTTTTTCTTACCGCCGCCCTTCCTACATTTGCGATGTGCTATCTGTCTCTGTGTGTCAGCGCATTTGTCTCCACATGTCTGGCTCCCAGTCTGCGCAAATATAGAGAGTGAAGGGAGGAAAAGAGGTCAGAGATCAGCTATAGCTTCACTCTCACTGGGACCGAGCTGAGAGAGGATGTGAACACAAAAATTGCTGACGCTGTGCAACAGTTGTGTGTGTGTGTGTGTGTGTGTGTGTGTGTGTCTGTGTGTGTGTTTTGCCCTGTACAAGATAGCTATTTACTGGTTGCTTCCAATCCACCTTGCCTTCTCATGCACAAATAATCAACAATTATCACGATTAAGAGTTGGTCAGAGGCCAGTCACAAGCAGAAGTGCTTGTTTATGCTTGATGGTGACCATGATAACTAAGATCAACCCAGATATCAAAGCATGAGGCCAAATTTGCATCTATGTTATGTTCTGTTCTTACTCTGCTCTCAGCCCACTATTCTCAGTCTCTATTACCTAATATGCTCACAGAGTCCCCCCCCACCCCATCTCGGCTTCTGTCCCCTCCTTCACCGCTGCTGCGTTTTGAATTCTTCAGAATTTGAGCAAAATGTACGTGACAGATTCCTGAATTCCCCCAAGAGCACTTGTTCAATCATAGTTAATAACTATACGCGACCAGCATCAATCCTTGGAACAACTCATGGCTGAAAATAGCTGAACATACAAGTAAAAATACGTAATAAAATACTTTGCTAATGGAACACTGCCTTTGTAGGCAGCTTGAATGATTCTGTTCTAACTGAAAAAATGCACCCGATTTGCAGCAGCTTTCAAAACACCAATGCATGAGCATGATCAGAATCCTAATATGGGAGAAGGAAAAGAGTAACAAGAGTAAAGAAAAGGTAAGTTGTTGGTATGTAACAAAAGCAACCAAGAGAGTCATCATGACATACAGATTGAAACATCCGTCTATAAAAGCAATAAATCTCCGTCTGTCCCTCGCATCAACGGTTCGTCAGATCGACTTCAAAATTGCCAGGTGTGTTGCCGATGACCCGAGGAACTGCGTGTGTGCTTTTGCTGCTGTTTGGACGAGCAAGGTGTTCGATATTACCGACAATCTTGGCTTGGCAACTTTAGGTGGAGCGCTTCTAAAACACTGACAGCGCCAATCTGCCCTTCCAACCCACATGGTTGAAGATGGGATTGCATCTGTTGCAGACTTCAATCCAGCATGCAAGCGTCTCGAACGTGCACTGTACCCTTCTCCCCTTCAAAGGTCACTAGTCGCTAACATTTTTCACTCTTGTGCTATGACAGTTCACCAACCATTTAATCAAGGCTGCTGGGGAAGCTGAAGTGTGGCTGGAGGAAAACTGGTGGGGTGTTGCTCAAAATAAAACTCACCCCAGGATTCATTTTTTCAAGGACTGTCTGATTCATCCCACCGTTGTAGACGGGTGCATCAAATGTCATGCTTCATCCTGCAGCTTAGATTATATGTTCCATTCCTGTGCACTATTATCAGGTTTTTGGTAGAATTATTTGGATCCCATGTCAGTAACTGTTAATGTCTCTCCCCACGTTGCCATTTCAGAAGACCAACACACACACCCCCAAGCTCGCACTTCCTTGCTGGCCAAACACCATCTTTTGCCCTGCAAAACCACTAAAGCTCCTTCAGCAGTCAGTGGTTTCCTTTCTAAAGCTACAAATACTCAACGAAGGCTGATTCTGAGAGGTTTGTCAATAAATGGCAGCGTTTTTCAACATTCTTTGTCTCCTCAGTGATAGCCCCCCTCTTGCTTTTCTCACTTTCTCTCTCCTTTTCCATTTTTTGTGTGTATTTCTATTTAGGTTTTTTTTTTTTTTTACTTTCCATATCGGCTCACTTGTTTATCTTGGGATCTACTGAAGTGCACAGCATTTCAACAAAACTGTAAGGGGGGTGCAAAAAAACCCAATTGGGGTCATTTTATTTATTTTTTACTTTTTTAAACGTTTAAAATCAAATTGTCTTCCCAGAATCGATACTATATTTTTTTTTTACGGTGGTGCCAACCTTTCAACCTTAAATGTATGAACCCAAAGTTTGGACAAACTTTGGATTCCACACATTTTCTTCAAGATGTAAAAGAAAATAATCAGTATTACCAAATTGCTGTACTTGTAGAAACGCAAAACTTATCGACTCGGGACCCAATTATCTTGATCGAGACAAAAGCATATCGTCCCAGCCCTAATCATTACTAATTACTACTATTACAAGTGTTGTTTTCTGTATCAACTGCTGTTCCCATTGTTGGATTGTTGGTATTTTTAGGTGCCAAATTCTTTAATAAAACTATCAAAACAAAGAACAACAAAACATCATTGTCATTAAACCGGTGCTCGGCAGACGCAGCAGCCGTCACTGAGGCGGTTGAAGAAGAAAGTAACACTTTAACAAGCTAAATTACTGTTTACTGAGTAGATTTATTATGGGCTGCTAAATCATAACATGACCATGAAAAACATGTAGGAAAATGTGGAGGCAGTGGCTGCTCTGACAACAATGCTGCAGCCAGGATAGCCTATGTTTAAAATATCTGCTCCATAACATTTAAGTCCGTTGGTGTTTTGTGTGGTTTGGCCCACCGCTGACGTGCCAGCACCAGCATTCGGACAGCGAGCTCTGTGAGTAGCTGCAGATCTCTGGCAGCGACAGTTGTCATCTCAGACAGCCAAACCTACTGCTGCAAAACGAGGCCTGTTTCTGACCAGTTGTTTGTTAAGGAAACCTGCAACCGCTGTCACTATAAACGGGTGCTTGGCAGATTTAGCAGCCGTGGCTGGATGATGAGGAGCAGTTTCATCTAAAGCTGTGGCAGTGGATTTTTGTTTAATACTGAAACAAGCTATCTAAAATGCAGCACCTGGCATGTTTTCTTGGCAATGCTTTCCACTCGTTGACCTTAAAAAGATTGATCTTGATTTCGTGATGGCATGCAGTATATTTCTGTTTGGATTAGCTCAGAGCTCACATGTCATTAGATGATGGAGAACCTTTTAATATCGTGCTGTTGCAAGAGCCCCCTGTTTTCTCTTAACCACATCATTGAGGTTTTTGTAGAGGATTTAATAAAAGTAATCTTGTATCCATCCATAGTGCGTTGGGTTTTTTTTTGTGTTGTTGTTGTTGTTGTCCGGGGGGATTGAGAATATGCAGGGTTGCCTCTGGAATTGGGTTAAAAGCTGGGCATGGGGGAAAGGAAGGAGAAGAAGCAGGAGGAGATTGAGAGTAGGAGTCATGGAGAACAGAGAGGATTTAAGATTACTTACTGGCAAAACTCAGGGAGAGCAGCAGCTGTTTAGTAATAGTCATCACTTTCTTGTTGCTCTCACCGCCCCCCCTCCCAACCTCCCCTCTTTTCTGTCTCTCATGAGAGTGTTGTGAATAGATCCTGAAATAGAGCCCGATGGAGCGTAAAGGGAAATGTGAGGGCCCAGACAGAGAGAGAGGGGGGAGCAATGTGATACGGCGCCTGTGCGAGAAATGTGTTCAGGGGGGGAGGAGAGGGAGGAGGCGTGCTCAGAGTGAGAGCCTCATTCTGAGAGAGGAAGAAAGTTGGTGAGGGTTCGCTGTTGTTTCTCCCTCCACACTGAGAGGTTTCCTTTACCGAAAGGACTGGTTTCTTGTTCTTTCCCTCTCATACCCTGTGGATTTTAAGGACCTTGGACCCAGAAATATTCAGTTTTATCATCTGGAACACCAGAATCATTTTTGAACTTTGTGACAGGATCTAAAGTTTTATTAGAGGACATCAGCCAGATTTAGTCAGTGTACTGACAGTTCTGCTAAAGCTTTGAGTTCTCTGTAAATATTGCCGTTGACATGGGGTCTGCGAAGGAGCTGCTCATACTTGGTAAGTCTATCAATGACAGCGCAACGCGCCTGTGGGAGAATGGTGTGTATCAGTTACCGACTCTGGAGGATTCAGTTGCAGAGACACAATGGGATGTCAAAGCCTTGAAAGTTTGGTGTTTTATTCACAAGAACAGAAACAAAGAAGAAACAAAAACAAATTGGGAAGTTACAAAACTTAGTATCAGTTGTTTTACTTCTGCGCATTGCGTCAGACAGTCACACAGCTTTTAGTCAATTAAAAAAAACATCCATCCATTTATCCGCTTATCCTGTTAGGGGTCGGTGGGGGCGGGAGCCTATCTCAGCATCTACGGGCGAAGGTGGGGTCACCCTGGACAAGTCGCCAGTTCATCGCAGGGTTGACATATAGAGACAAACAACCATCCACACTCACATAATCGCACCCACTAATATGGCAGCTATTACCTATGACCTCCAGCTTTGTCTGCTGCTGTGCAGGGTGACCCCGCTCAGGAAAATCTTTTCCTCAGGCTTTCTGAGGAAAATAAAGTCAGTTACAGCCGATGACTCACCAGAGGAAGACCCTATAGACCTTATTTGAGTAAACAATGCTTCGGACGCTAATATATATACATGTCAGGCAGAAACTCATG
>KV751376.1:966119-1027875 GCA_001698575.1 Mola mola | reverse complement strand
ATTATTACTGTATCAACTTATGTCAAACATGCATGTCATAACGTACATATAATGAAGTGTTTATATGTATAAGCATTAGATTGTCTACTGACACGTGTAATGAAAATAGTATTGTAATAATAATCAGTGGGTTGAGTGTCATCCTCCGATTGAAGCGCACCGGCAGCTTGAAGTGTCTTTGGGCTCATCCCCAACTCTGGGTTCATGTCATTTGTTATGAACGTGTGTGTTAATGAGAATGAATGGAAGCCCAGTTTGAAAAATAGTTCGGCGCTTACTTTAAACAAAAAGCACAGACGCAAACTGGGGCTGCTCCATGGTTTGTTGTGTTCGGTAATAAATATGATTGAGAATCGGTATGTTCACTGAACACCATGGTATTGAAACAAACATATTTTTAGTACTTTTTCAATGAGTAAAATACGGTGTTCGGGCGCTAAGACATTCAGCTGCTTTGATATGCATGCACACTTTTGTCTCACATAAAAAGTGAAGATGATGATTTTCCATTTTCTGCATGGCCCATATGTAAGGGAGCTGGAGCGGAGACAGACAGACAGACAAAATAATGGGATGTGCAGTTAATAAAGAAATGTGGAACAGAAATGACACACATAGAAAAGACAAACAACCATTGTCATTCACCACTGTGGTCAGTGGTGAATGAAAGTCAGCTGCGAGCTGCGCACAGAGTTTCCCTTTGTGTACTTCCAGGCATTTCTGTCCCTTCAGTAATTCATATAATTCGACTCAGTCCCACTGTTTGAAACATCCCCTGTTACTGAGAAGCTCTGCCTGGTTTTCCTCAAATGGTGATGTTCTGGGAGCTCGGCGCAACGGAGGGGAAGCAAATGCAGAGTTGAGAGGGATCTGGAACATTTTTTTTTTTTTTTTTTTTAAAAGTACACCACGCTAAGAAGGAGCTGTTTTCTGTCTTAATAGTGACTCATAATTTGAAAAATGTGACTGACACGTTTCTCCTGTGGTGTGTTTGTAAGTACTGTGTGTAGAAAAGATTCCAATATTTGCTAAAATATGTTGTTGGTCTCTGAGGAAAATGGGACGACATTTGCAATTGGTCACGAAAGCGCACCTGAACACTGTTTCGTCCCAATAAGTTAATCAAAATACTCAAATGAAGGATGGTAGATGTATTTTTCAACAACACCTTGAGTCTACAGCCATTCTGGTCGCTACATATGCTGTAGGAAGTTTAGGTGAAGTGGTTAAGTCACCAGTCACGGTCACAAAGTGATGTCTGCAGATGATAGGCAGGTATAACATTGTGTATGTAATTGTCAAATTTTCAGTTTTGTTACAAACTGCAAATTAATGAGTGGGACAGACAAAAGGGCCTTTTTGTCAAAAGGGCAAAAATAACAATGGGGCAACACTAGTGTGTGCAGGGATGCATTTCAGGTTTAATTTTTGCTCAACCACTTAACCATAAGGTTAAAAACATTGACCTAAATGAAGAAAGAATTCACATCCTCCCATTGTACAAAAATGAAGCCAAAACATCCAGGACAAGAGTATTGCCAACTTGTGCTGGTTATGTCATTTCAAGCCGTTTGGAGTCTGTGCTGGGACGTGGCGCCAGCAGAGCTCAGCTGTAAAGCACGAGGTCTCACTGTGTTATTACCGCATCAAATCACCAATCAAAACCAAGCTGTTCAGAAAAAATGAATATGTGTGATAACATCTACTGAAGAGGCCCAAAAAAATCTTTAGCTCATGTATTTCCTGAAATAATGGCGGAAGACGGGTTCATAACCTATTCCGCAGCCAGCCACCAGGGTGCATTTGAGATGCTTTGGCTTCACTTTTGGGGAGCTCTTTATAAACACTATATAGGGCCGGATGGCTAGACAAAGCTTAAAATTGGTGAAACAAAGAACTGTGGTTGCTCTGCTTTATCCTCTTCCTTGTTGTTGTAAGATTTTCCCTGAAAACTGAATCTAAGTGGTCTCTCTCTCTCTCCTTCTCCACAGGCTTATTTTGTCTGATGACGAGGTGTATCTCTGATTGTCAATTGGGCTTTGAGTCAAAAGACCGTCAATGTGTTGGTAATCATCTGCTCTCATCTCTAATCCCTCTTCCCTGTAAATCTTCTGTCCGCCAACATTTCTCGAGTGCTTCACTAACTCTCATAAAGACGTTCTGGTCCCAATATGACATCTCTTACAGGATTTGAGTTGTCATTGCACTTTGTTTATCCATTGCAAACATTTGAAAACTAATCATCGGCAGGATTAATTGCACTGAATAAGTGTCTGAAGAGCAGACGAGCTGGAAGAAAAAGAGAGAATAAGAAATATTACTTCAACTCAAATTAAGATTACTAGTCACTGTGTAGTGCAGTGACACAGAAAAAAAATGTGTGTGTATTATGTCTTGATCTGTGATCACTGTAATGTATTTATGTATTTGTATCCAAATCTACAGATGTGGACGAGTGTGCAGAACAAGATGATTCCAGATGTGGGGCACACTCAAAATGCTTCAACACGAATGGAAGCTATTACTGTCAGTGCTTACCTGGGTACAGCCACAGTAATGGACGCGTTAACTTCACAGCGACAGAGGGACTGTGCGTTGGTGAGTGGGCTTTGTGTGTGTGTGTGTGAGACCACAGTCTCTCTCTCACAGTCTGACCCATCTTCACTTATTCTGTCAGATGTCGACGAATGCACCAATAACCTGCACACCTGCGGTCTCTGGAAGAAAAAGAGAGAATAAGAAATATTACTTCAACTCAAATTAAGATTACTAGTCACTGTGTAGTGCAGTGACACAGAAAAAAAATGTGTGTGTATTATGTCTTGATCTGTGATCACTGTAATGTATTTATGTATTTGTATCCAAATCTACAGATGTGGACGAATGCACCAATAACACGCACACCTGCGGTCTCGGTGGTAATTGTACAAACCAGATTGGGAGCTTCAAGTGCAACTGCAGTTCTGGATACGTCAACGACGTCAGTGGCAAACACTGCATAGGTGAGACGTGTCCACTTCTTTGATGTACCGCAAGTTTTCTGGCATTCAGATACGGTGGAGTCAAGTGAATCAAGTGCGGTCTGATCTATTATCTGACAAGACTCTGATACTTGTCATACCACAGCAGGTAAAGTTGTGGTATCAAAAGTGTTCTGGTGCGCTTTTATTACTAAAAGTTTCAACTTTTCAAGCGAAGGAGAACGTCTTCTAATATTTTTTCTAAAGTGACTTTAAGCTGAAAAGCTAAAAGACCGTAGTAAAAAAATGACATCTTTTTAGAAATTCTAGAACTGATAAGTGATGAATACAAACACTCCCAGTAATGTTACAGGCTCAGGTCACGTTTCTCACATCCAAATGACACGATAATCATGGCAAAATCAGGGATCTCACAGCTTCACTTAGGGAGGCTCAAGGCCACTTCTAGGCATGATTCATCTCAAAATATCAAAATAACTTACCAGTAGTGTAACCTTCAACCTACTGTAAGACATGACAGGGGTAGCAGTCATGTGTTACAGTAGTGTGAGGTAGCACAGCCCAGCGTTTACAAAGAAGTGACGAAAAGACATCAAACATGACCATAACACTGCAGCTGTCCAGTAAGTTGCATATAAAATGTGTTGTGCACACACTTCTGGGCCTCACAGCAGACTGAAGCTGCCATCTGTCCTACGCTTTCTGGACACATAACCAGCTTTATCAGGCGCTGCTTTATGGTGAACTGTGTGCTTCTGTAGGGGCAGCTGTGCAGTCCTATTTGCTCTGTATTTTCACTGGATTTCGGGGAAAGTGCATTTATTATTCACGGACAATGTGCAATGTAAGAAAACCTTTCTAATAAATTGGAATGAATGTTTTGAATGAATTGGTTTTACTACAATTTGTCAACTGATTTACCAATATAAGTAGATATTTCAAGAATACAATATTTATCATATTGTATAGCAATATATCATAATATGCTGTGACTGATGTGTCATGATACGTATCATATTATTAGATCCCTGTCTATACACAGCCCTAATAAGTGTAAAAAAAAAATGCACAAATAAACACATTCACCTTCCTTACAGTTTAAACCCATCGTATTGCAGAGAATAAAAAACACTGGGAAACACAGCTCAAACCTGCTGTGAACATCCAAATATCTCCGTCTGCCCACCTTCTCCTCCAGACCAAAGATTGCCCTTAATCATGCTAATTAGTCCCCTCCCAACTCTCTCTGCCTGTAGTTGGTTGGCCAGCTCATATAAAATCGATGCATAGCTGGGGGACCAGTGACTTTGTTGTTTCACGTCATATTCAGTTTTTACTCTTTGGATCATCGTACTTTGCTCACACCCAGTGATTCTGAAGAGAACCATTTTAGTAGTCTGTTTGACTTGATGTGTTGCTGCTACATTTATCAAACTGTGGTTGTCTGGCCTGCTCTGGAACATTTACAAATTAAAAATGCCTTTTGTGAGGTTCTCAGGTGAGTGAATGCAACATGATTCCTCTCCATCAACAGTACTTACATCATATTGAATACGCATTTTATGGCTTTAATGTCCTCACATTGACAAGAGCAGAATGTGGGAATAATAACATCAAATAAGAAGATAAACTGCTTTCATATCTATTATAAGGCCAAACCCTGTGGCCAGCTAGACGTGCAAATATGTTATGTTCTAACTAATCCATGATCTGCATCTTAATGTAGTAAAGATGAGTTAAGGAGTTTCCTCTCAGTTGCTGTTACTGGTGTGTTGGTAGTCTGCTCATTGTGACATTATAAAATGCACAAAGTATGTAAACTACTGTAAATATATTGCTGTGGTTTAAATCGAACCTCTGTCTCTTCTATAATAGTCATTAATACTTAATAAGCTTTTATTATTTGTCAACCAAAGTGGAAAATTGGTGTTTTTTTGTGTCACTTAGTTAACAAGCTTTATTATTAGAAAGTACATTCAGCTCAATCAGTGTTGATTATTGATGTTAAAAATACTCTCTGCTCCTTACACATGGAAATTTCATTCTAAAAGTAGCCAATTTTTGGTATTAACTTTGTTTACACCATCAGTAAGAATCTTTTAATGGTCACATGAAGAGTCAGACAAATCTGCAGGCTCAATCATAAGACATTTTATTCACAAATGAACCTTATCAACTAACCTGTGATGCACAGCCGTTCTTGCTACAAAAGTACGCTATTTACTGCCTGGCTCAGTAGTTTTACAATTTTCATCTTCCCTGCTGACTGCCAGATGCAAAAAGGAAATAGTTTACAGTGCATCATAAACAGCAGACTATTTCCAATTGGCTTTTAGTTTTTTCAATTTGACACAGCGACTTTTAGAGTGCTCACTTTCATTCAACAGGAAGTGTAGATGTTCTTATGGCCGTGTTCTAATTGTAAACCTCTACTTGGTCACACCCTCCTTCAGTACACTTCCTGACACAGATGTCCTAATAGTTGCTGCAGTTTGATACCTACTTGCAGGCTGAAACACATAAAACCTTAGAAATGACAATATGGCATCTATTGCCTCTTTAAAATACCCTCCTGTTTGTCCAGTGAATCATTAACTGTATGTTTTGGCCCCATTTTCTTCTTTCTCCTCTTCTTCCCACGTTTACTTTACCTGCTGTGTTGGCTCATCTGATTCCATTTCAATAAGTGTCTGAAGAGCAGAGTCGTAGCCTCAGACTGGTGACGGTGGTGGACAGAGGAGCTGGAAGAAAAAGAGAGAATAAGAAATATTACTTCAACTCAAATTAAGATTACTAGTCACTGTGTAGTGCAGTGACACAGAAAAAAAATGTGTGTGTATTATGTCTTGATCTGTGATCACTGTAATGTATTTATGTATTTGTATCCAAATCTACAGATGTGGACGAATGCACCAATAACACGCACACCTGCGGTCTCGGTGGTAATTGTACAAACCAGATTGGGAGCTTCAAGTGCAACTGCAGTTCTGGATACGTCAACGACGTCAGTGGCAAACACTGCACAGGTGAGACGTGTCCACTTCTTTGATGTACCGCAAGTTTTCTGGCATTCAGATACGGTGGAGTCAAGTGAATCAAGTGCGGTCTGATCTATTATCTGACAAGACTCTGATACTTGTCATACCACAGCAGGTAAAGTTGTGGTATCAAAAGTGTTCTGGTGCGCTTTTATTACTAAAAGTTTCAACTTTTCAAGCGAAGGAGAACGTCTTCTAATATTTTTTCTAAAGTGACTTTAAGCTGAAAAGCTAAAAGACCGTAGTAAAAAAATGACATCTTTTTAGAAATTCTAGAACTGATAAGTGATGAATACAAACACTCCCAGTAATGTTACAGGCTCAGGTCACGTTTCTCACATCCAAATGACACGATAATCATGGCAAAATCAGGGATCTCACAGCTTCACTTAGGGAGGCTCAAGGCCACTTCTAGGCATGATTCATCTCAAAATATCAAAATAACTTACCAGTAGTGTAACCTTCAACCTACTGTAAGACATGACAGGGGTAGCAGTCATGTGTTACAGTAGTGTGAGGTAGCACAGCCCAGCGTTTACAAAGAAGTGACGAAAAGACATCAAACATGACCATAACACTGCAGCTGTCCAGTAAGTTGCATATAAAATGTGTTGTGCACACACTTCTGGGCCTCACAGCAGACTGAAGCTGCCATCTGTCCTACGCTTTCTGGACACATAACCAGCTTTATCAGGCGCTGCTTTATGGTGAACTGTGTGCTTCTGTAGGGGCAGCTGTGCAGTCCTATTTGCTCTGTATTTTCATAGGATTTCATAGGAAAGTGCATTTATTATTCACGGACAATGTTATGTTCAGTTAACGTGGACCAATAGTAGCGGAGCTGGACACAGGCGAACAGTTTAAAAAGGTTTAATGAACCCTGGAAGTTCAGCAGAAACAGGTGTACACAAAAGATCCAGCTTTCCAAATACTCGGCGGAGGAGACGGGAGTCGGCTGACCATGAGGAGGCTGGCGAAGAGCGAAAGGGTGGCAGCTTCCACACTGACGACAGAAACAGAGAAACACAGCGAGGCATATACGGGCAGACCGGAATCATCTGGCGAAGTGGTGGAGTGATGACCATGGTCTTATGGAGTGGTTGATTACCAACAATGAGAACCAGGTATGCCTCCACTGTAGACCAGGGAAGGTGGAAAAGTTGGCCAGCCACGCCTCCTGCCACACCTGCTGAAAGACACCACAAGAGGGAGGGGGGAGTGGAAGGAGGACACAACAAGAAAACCCAAAACAAAAACTACAACAAACCTCAGACCCTGACAGACAATTTGCAATGCAAGAAAACCTTTCTAATAAATTGGAATGAATGTTTTGAATGAATTGGTTTTACTACAATTTGTCAACTGATTTACCAATATAAGTAGATATTTCAAGAATACAATATTTATCATATTGTATAGCAATATATCATAATATGCTGTGACTGATGTGTCATGATACGTATCATATTATTAGATCCCTGTCTATACACAGCCCTAATAAGTGTAAAAAAAAAATGCACAAATAAACACATTCACCTTCCTTACAGTTTAAACCCATCGTATTGCAGAGAATAAAAAACACTGGGAAACACAGCTCAAACCTGCTGTGAACATCCAAATATCTCCGTCTGCCCACCTTCTCCTCCAGACCAAAGATTGCCCTTAATCATGCTAATTAGTCCCCTCCCAACTCTCTCTGCCTGTAGTTGGTTGGCCAGCTCATATAAAATCGATGCATAGCTGAGGGACCAGTGACTTTGTTGTTTCACGTCATATTCAGTTTTTACTCTTTGGATCATCGTACTTTGCTCACACCCAGTGATTCTGAAGAGAACCATTTTAGTAGTCTGTTTGACTTGATGTGTTGCTGCTACATTTATCAAACTGTGGTTGTCTGGCCTGCTCTGGAACATTTACAAATTAAAAATGCCTTTTGTGAGGTTCTCAGGTGAGTGAATGCAACATGATTCCTCTCCATCAACAGTACTTACATCATATTGAATACGCATTTTATGGCTTTAATGTCCTCACATTGACAAGAGCAGAATGTGGGAATAATAACATCAAATAAGAAGATAAACTGCTTTCATATCTATTATAAGGCCAAACCCTGTGGCCAGCTAGACGTGCAAATATGTTATGTTCTAACTAATCCATGATCTGCATCTTAATGTAGTAAAGATGAGTTAAGGAGTTTCCTCTCAGTTGCTGTTACTGGTGTGTTGGTAGTCTGCTCATTGTGACATTATAAAATGCACAAAGTATGTAAACTACTGTAAATATATTGCTGTGGTTTAAATCGAACCTCTGTCTCTTCTATAATAGTCATTAATACTTAATAAGCTTTTATTATTTGTCAACCAAAGTGGAAAATTGGTGTTTTTTTGTGTCACTTAGTTAACAAGCTTTATTATTAGAAAGTACATTCAGCTCAATCAGTGTTGATTATTGATGTTAAAAATACTCTCTGCTCCTTACACATGATCTCGGAGTGTTTAGTAGGAAACAACTGGACTTCTTATCTTGTTTGAAGACGTTTCGCCTCTCATCCGAAAGGCTGAGAGGACTTCTTATCTTGTTTGAAGACGTTTCGCCTTTCGGATGAGAGGATGAGAGGCTGAGAGGATGAGAGGATGAGAGGATGAGAGGATGAGAGGCTGAGAGGACTTCTTATCTTGTTTGAAGACGAAAGGCGAAACGTCTTCAAACAAGATAAGAAGTCCAGTTGTTTCCTACTAAACACTCCGAGATCAAGATGACCTGGATGACTGAGAACCTTCACGGACTCCTTACACATGGAAACTTCATTCTAAAAGTAGCCAATTTTTGATATTAACTTTGGTTACACCATCAGTAAGAATCTTTTAATGGTCACATGAAGAGTCAGACAAATCTGCAGGCTCAATCATAAGACATTTTATTCACAAATGAACCTTATCAACTAACCTGTGATGCACAGCCGTTCTTGCTACAAAAGTACGCTATTTACTGCCTGGCTCAGTAGTTTTACAATTTTCATCTTCCCTGCTGACTGCCAGATGCAAAAAGGAAATAGTTTACAGTGCATCATAAACAGCAGACTATTTCCAATTGGCTTTTAGTTTTTTCAATTTGACACAGCGACTTTTAGAGTGCTCACTTTCATTCAACAGGAAGTGTAGATGTTCTTATGGCCGTGTTCTAATTGTAAACCTCTACTTGGTCACACCCTCCTTCAGTACACTTCCTGACACAGATGTCCTAATAGTAGCTGCAGTTTGATACCTACTTGCAGGCTGAAACACATAAAACCTTAGAAATGACAATATGGCATCTATTGCCTCTTTAAAATACCCTCCTGTTTGTCCAGTGAATCATTAACTGTATGTTTTGGCCCCATTTTCTTCTTTCTCCTCTTCTTCCCACGTTTACTTTACCTGTTGTGTTGGCTCATCTGATTCCATTCAGTCTGTAGGTTAGGTCTCATTAAATCTTCTTCTTTCTGCTTTCAGTACATAGTAAATTACATAACTCCACCGTGATAATAATCTGATAATTTCACTTAGTATTTGCTTTTTTTCATCTAGAGCTTGACTGTGACAGGTTCAATGCTGATAGGGGGTCTGCACTGGTAAGATGCATATCATGAAACATTCAGAAATTAAGAAAATCTATTAAGTTGTTTTCGATTCATTTTTGGTGTTGCTATCGCTCTGTAGGCAGAATCTAGTGTCTTGTTAAAGAACATTTTGATTAATGTCCTTTATTTACCAAACTAATCTGCAGTACTTAAGGATGTAATTTACATTATTTACTACAAACTGAACAACTAACCCTCTCTCCTCCTCACTGTGCCTTTCTCTCAGTCACATGGAGGTCTGGCAGACCTTTTGTCCATGATGAGAAACAGCTGTTTAACTCTGTCTGACCAAAGTGCTGCTGGGAAAGATGATGGAGAAGCACTGCTGGAGGTCAGATCGGCACATACCAAATTCAAACATTCTTACACATACAATCACATACATTATTCTCATTTGCCCATCTTGTGTTCTGCAACTTGGACAGAAACTTTTCACAGCCACTGAGGCCATCCTGTCTCCTGGTCCCCTTAACAGCAGTGACGATGTGACTTTACTTCTTGGTACGGTGGAGAACGCTATTATGCTCATTGGTCCACAACTCAAAGAGAGCCGCACCAAGCTAGAGACCACTGACACAGGTAACTGGAGTCATGTGATCAGCTGTGATTTGCGTACAGTATTTAAAAATTATGAAATGACTATTGAATGATGAGCTTACAAGCTTTTTCTTGTGGTTGATGATACATGGGGTAAGTACTGATGTGAACTGTGCCTTTTGAAATTTAAATGTTGTTTGAGTAGACACAGAGATTGCAGTGCAGAGGGGAAGCACTCGCCCCACTGGACCAATTCGTCTAACCACAGAGAATGCTACACTCGACATTGACTGGACAACAACAGCTGGAACTGGATCTTACTCTGGTAAACTTCTCTTCACTCCTCTTCTCTTCTCTTCTCTTCCCTTCCCCTTCTCGAGAATCACATTGCTCATATACTTCAAACATTAACCTTTAACTTTTACAGGTTTTTCTCAGGCTGCATTGGTGACTTACAAGAACCTTGTGACCTCTTCTAAACAGTCCTTTGAAGAGCTCACAGGATATGATAGAGACGGTGTGGAGCCCACCTTTTACGTCTTCTCTAGAGTTGTGTCTGTTGTGGTCTCCAGCACATCCACAGAGAAACTGAGCGAAAATGTTAACATCACCCTCAGACATCTCCAGGTAGGCCTACATGTCTATTTTTCAGTGGTCCTAAGCAGTTTTCTACAATTACACTGAACTGATTATTAGTGTATATTGAGGATAAATTCACTTACAAGGACCACACCAACAACAAGTTACGTTTGACGATTTATTGATGATGATGTCAATTGTGAAGAATGGGGTACAACCACACAAGTCTGCAGTGAGAGAAAGATGACAAGCCTATTGAGTTGGGTCTTGGTGTGGAATACCGGTGAGATGGGCCTGGGCTGCAGGTGAGGAATTCAGAGAAGAAGCTGATGCCACTCAGGTAAACTGTGATAGTTGTGTTTCAATGCCCATCACAGAATGGGCATGAGTAATGAAACAGGTCTAAGTGACGATATCAAACGACAAGACAGTTATGTTGACTGGTCATACAAATAGCTGAAACAGTTTCAGGCTATAATGTAAGATAAAATATTAACAGCAAATCAAAAAGCACTTTACTACTAGACGTAGAAGAATCGTGAGAAGTTGTGGTGGACAGCTAGGACTTGAATGCGCTGGTGAAATCCACTTTTGAAAGCCTTGATCCTTTCCTGGTGCCTTTGATTATGGTAATAGCATGATTGATGGTGGCGTATGAAATAAGACTGCTAATGCTGAGTGATCAATGATCAATGCATTTCTTTCTTCAATGTTTTCTTGCTGCAGCAGGAAAGGGGGTGATGCAGAAATTTGGAAAAGAGAATTAGCAAGTCATGAAGCCCTCATTAACTGCTTTTGAGATGAGATTGTAGACAGACTCTAGGTCAGTTATGGCTAACTGCAGTTTCTTGTGTTTGTGACTGATGGCTGTATGGATATTCCAACGTGGAAACCGTAATCAAAAATGTTGACTAGCAACTGAATGGAAGTTGGATCAGAGTTGTTTTGAAGAGCTGCTGCTAAGGCTGGAATGTTAATAAGACTTGAAAGGTGCTTACTGAGATTTTGTGTAGTGGGGTTGTGAAGGCAGCTGAGGCAGGCATGGCCCTAGCAACAAAAGGAGCAGCCAAGAAATAAACAAGACTATGACATGTTGTACCTTGAGTTGTTGAAGTTACTACAGTTGGCACAACCTCCTTGAAGCCTTATTGGCCTCTCTTCATTGTTGATGCCATTAATCACAGGAAACAAGATAAAAGGGGATGTACTGTAGGTTCACACACTGAAACCATTTACACACATACTGTATGATGCAGCAGTGGGAGCAATTTGGGTTTTAATTTCTTTCCCAATGACAATTAAACCGACTCACTCACTGCAGGAATCAGGAATTGAGATGCTGATCCTCCGATCAGTAGACAACCCACTCTACCCCCTTAGACACAGTTGCCCCAAGTCAGAAGCGAGCTGGTGGAGCTGCTGTTAATAAGTTGGAAATAGTTGAGGCTCTTAATAAGATTTGATGTGACTTAGCTTTGGCATGAGAAAGAAGAGATGGAGCACCACAGATATTGGTGGAAACAACTTTATCCACAGCAGAGGGCCACAGGTGGGTCATGAAGGTCATGTAGTAATGGCATGTGGAAAATTTGGGACACATCTCTGAAGATGGATGGTTCTGGAATTCCGTTGCTGGCTGGAGTAAGAGGGGCAACTGTAAATTAGTTGTGGCTGAAACTCTGGTTTTCTTGTTTGTTTGACTTGTCTGATGCACCATCCATATGCTTGATGATGTCATCTGGAAGAGCACTGTTATTTACAGTGGCTTGATTACGGCATGCTGACGTGAGTTTTGAAAACTTTTGTCTGTATGGTGAATGGGATTCCTTAGTCTTTAAGTATGTTTTGTTGAGTTGCAGTCCAGTGAGAGATTTTCTATGGGACTTGCTTGTCAGGGGAGCTTGGAGCCTGATAATGCTGTAACTGACTGTATGAAGTAAGGCTGGAATAGACGGAGCTATGACTGGAGGTATGCATTGACTGATGGAGTTGGGGAACTTAGTTGACAGTAGTGGAGTTCCTCATCATCTCCTTGTTCCCTAGCACTACACTGAATGGAGAACAGAGCTACCAGGAAGAATAGGGATTGAGGAAGTGTCTGAGTGCAAACTTGGTGGCTCCAAACAGCTCTTCATTTGGTGGAAATGGGAAGATGTAATTCATGAGAGACCTGGGTAATTGGTTGAGCTCTATCTTTGTTCTATGTGCTGGAAGAGCCATAGTTGAGGTGTGGTCCTGTTCCTGAAACTCTGTGAGTGAGCATCAATAAATGATATGAACACTGCGCATAAGCACCGGAATATGAATGCAGGAATGAAATGGCCTGATTTTGGCATAATGGTTTTTGCTTTTTACATAGGACATAAAGAACTCTAGTGTAGAATATATCTGCACATATTGGAGTAAAAAAGGGACCTGGTCCACCGATGGTTGCAAACAAATGGACTCCAACGCCACATACACAGTCTGTTCAAGTGAACATCTCAGCAGCTTTGCCGTGCTCATGGCACTCTATCCCATGCAGGTAAGAGGCAGGAAAAATGGCAATCTCGCCAGTTGGTATTTTTTGGTTCTTCTTTCATAAATGCATATGCCTGTTATATCAACTTTATTCCTGACGTCAAAAGAAATCACTGTGCCAAACTGCTTTGAATATAATAGTAATGACTGAAGTAAAATTAGCAGGGTCGGTCCTGGAGGTCTGGGGGCCCTAAGCAAGATAAGTTTTGGGGGCCCTGCTTCGCAGTGAGCAGAAATATCCATAGAACAAGATAAGATATGCAATTATAACCATTATTTTAATACAATTTATACCTCTATTAACGCGATGGGTCACAGTTACTTTAATGCTGATTAAACACTCAAAGTGAGGCTTACTAACTGCACCTGTCATTTTTACTTCAACGTTGTTATTTGTCTGAATGCTTAGTTTGGAAACTTTTAAAGTGGCATTACCTCTGTTTGATGCTGACATTTTCTGTCAACCTAACGTCACACAGACAACCCTGCTAGGCATGCAACAAGACAGAAAACTGCTCTGGAAACAAATGCTGCAAAAAGCAATAGATGTTTAGGAGAAGTTAGTCATTTTTCCGCTAAGAGAATTTTAGTGTTTTGTTGCTTGAAAATATCAAAACAGGTCAAATTTAGCCATGTAAAGGTTAATATGCTAACCTAATTAAAAGTAAAATGTTTTTATCCTCATTGTCGCGCACGTACACAATGAAGACCGTGAAGGCCTGCACACACACATGTTTGCATCTTTTTAAACAGGTTTACCTAAAAATAGTCGTGTTTCATTGCTACACGCTCATTACTTGGTAAATATTGTAGAATTTATCAGTATCTCATGCTCTTTGACTTGCCTCTTCACCTTTCTGCCGTCCTTTGCTCTGGAATATCTAGTCTATCATATGAAATATGAGACGGTACTCTGAATGCACCAACTAGAGGCTGCCTTTTAAATAAACACAACACACAGCTGCAATAATTAATCCTCAGTGGGTTTTAAGCATTAGTTTAAAACTAGGGCGGCCAACTTTTGACTGTAGCATCAGTGTGAGATATTTTTTCCCGGGAGCATTTTTTCTGAATGTTATTTGTAGGCCTACGAGCACAACACCGATAGAATATATTGAGAACTATAATGATTCACGTTGCACCTTGGAAAAGCAAACACATTATATAAAGGAGACAAATATAAACAGACATAGGAGAATAAAACAGAATCACATAAAGGCAAGTCTAAATAGATGGGTCCTAAGCTGCTTTCTCAAGGTGTCCGTCCGAACAGCAATCAGGATTGGTGTCACACGCAACCTTTTGAAGGACCTGATCAAGGGTGTAGCAACAGCATTCTGGACCACTTGTAAATGATCCAGTGCTTAGTGAAGGCAAGTGAGGATGGAGTTAATCAAGGTGGATGATATACAATAAGTCCAGCTAGGCTTTGCCCCTCTGACATGAAATACTGTTTGCTAGTTCATATTTGCTTTTGAGGATTGAATGGTGGAGTGTATGTTAGTTGTTTATTGAGTTAATGTATTGCTAGAAAATAGGATGAGATATAATTATTCAACTTAAATTGATAAAAAAATAAATAAAAAAATAAAAATTGTAAGGTGTTAATTTCAGATCAACATTAAATTCCTTGCACCTTGTTGTCTCTTCTTTACTAGCACCCCTTTGGGCTTCTGCTGGCGACCAAGATAGGGTTGATCATCTCCCTGCTGTGTCTCATACTGTGCATCCTTACATTTAAGTTCTGCCGCTCCATAAAAGGAACCCGTACCACGATTCACCTTCATCTGTGTACCTGCCTCTTCATAGCTGACCTCATCTTCCTGGCTGGCATCTCAAAGACTACACCAGTGGTATGTGTGTGCAGGGAAATTGTGACTTCAGCTGCATTTAGTACAATAAGAAGACTATAGGTGTTTAAAAATGACTCAAACTATTCCACTAATGTTACTATTAAGCAGTTAACAAGTGTTAAAAAGTAGAAAAAACCCCCAAAAACTATACTTTATTAAACCTTAAACTCTTATTCCTGCCCTATGTGGCCTATTTGCACTCTATTATATGTGTTTTCCATGACAATTTTCTGTTTCTTTCCAGCACTTGTTGGATTCATTTCTCCTCCACTGACCCTAATTAGATTTTTCTGACTGCAACCTAATCATTCAATAATGGCATTTATGTGGACATTTCCTATTCATAAATTGTACGGAGTCATTCGTCTGCTGCTTCCTCTCTAATTTTTCTTTCTTCTTCTTCCTGCCATCTCGCATGACAGGGCGGCTGCAGGTTTGTTGCAGCGATGCTCCATTTGTTCTTCCTGGGGGTCTTCACTTGGATGTTCTTGGAAGGAGTGCAGCTGTACCGTATGGTTGTCCAGGTGTTCAATACCACCATTCGGCCCCTCTACTTGTACGTCATTGGTTATGGAATACCCCTAGTGATCGTCGTTATATCTGCCATTGTTAGACCACAGAGATATGGCACCGACCAGTAGTAAGTGTCCCAGCATGTGTTTGCATACCTGAGAAGTGATGCAGTTACACCATTCCATTACATACACCTGCTATCGGGGGGACGTAACGAAAGCTCAGTCATGCACATATGTTCGTTTCCTCCTCACTAGCTGCTGGCTGTCCCTGAAAGACGGCCTCATCTGGAGTTTCTTCGGCCCTGTGTGCTTCATTATCATCCTCAACGCGTTCTTTTTCGTCATCACCGTCTGGAAGCTAGCCCAGAAGTTCACCAGCCTCAACCCAGACCTCTCCAATCTAAACAAAATTAAGTCAGTCATTCTCTGTGTTTGTAATTTTACTTGAAGCCGTATGTGCGTCCGCTCTTGCTGATGTGACGTAATGTGACCCAAATCTATGACACTGAACAAACAAACAGAGTTGATGCTGTATATAATTTGGTTAAACAGAGCATCTCTGAGAACTGAACGTGGATGTAAGAGTTCTGTGAAAGGAAAAATGTCGGGCTGTAATACCATCTCTCTAATGACAGGTGTATTTGTACACAACATAAATATGCTTCTATCTTCAAGTCAGGGAGTTAAAAATGACAACAACAACAACAAAAAAATCTCTTTATTGTGATCAAAACCTGACCTGAACTTGGTTTTACTGATGTTAAATGTTCATCTGTTCTAAATTCACTTTGTATCTCATGGCTGACCTACATTATAATTATTCATGGGAATAAGAGGGATACATCACCAAACACACCACGCAGAGCTAAAAGCTTTTAACGAAGTTGTTCCCTGCAAGGATTTGTATTATTTTTGTTTGGCCATTCCTCTTCCACCAGCTTTAAATAGTCAAGTGATAAGACAAATGTTTCTGTTGTGCATCTGCTTTTTTCTCTTCCTTTCCACTCTACAGGAGTGTTCCAGATACTGCAGTGGTAACTGAGTCATTTGTTTGTTTCATTTTCTATCATTTGCCCTTTTCTCTACTTCCCCCCTCCCCCCCCGGATACTTGTTTTCCTCTGCAGAGCTTTCACAGTGACGGCCATTGCCCAGATGTGCGTTCTGGGTCTGATGTGGGTGTTTGGGGCCTTCCTGTTTAGAAAGGAAGCCGTAGTGGAGGCATACATCTTCACTATCTTCAACAGCCTGCAGGGAGCGCTGGTCTTTCTCCTGCACTGCCTGCTGTCTAAACAGGTAGAGCTCTGTGTGTGTGGAGAGAATGGCAGCCAGAGCAGTATATATACTCTATAATGTCTATTTTTTTCCCTTGATGTTCTGCTGCGCTCTGCAGGTGAGAGAGGAGTACGCCCACTTCCTCTCCTGCATCTGCACAGCACACAAGAGGAGATACTCCGACTTCAGCAATACCAATCCCTCCAATAGTCAGTCACATGTAAGTCACTAACATGCGTACTCACCTGCTGTGCTTAAGAACAATTGGAGGTATTGTACTTGAGTATTCCTGTTCAGTATTTCAGAAAGAAATCAAGAACATTTTACTCCACTTCTTGTATGGGACACTTGCAGTACTGTGTAACTGTCCAATAATTTTACATACACAAACTACAAAATGAATGTAATATTTTATGAGGCATTAAAAACCCTGTGATTAATGGGAAATAGCACAAAGACAACACAGTAAGCAGCAACATGTTTCAAAAAGGTTGAGGCAGAGGCAACCAAAGACTGGAAGAGACAGGTTGGTAACATGATTGGTTACAAAAAGAGCATCCCAGAGAGGCTAAACCTTTCTGAAGTAAAGATCACAGAATCCGATGGATGGCTGTGATCTTTGGGCCTTCAGATACGACTCTGTAGCGGACACCGCTACATGGGCTAACGAATGATCACAAAAACCATCGTCTGTGGACACAGTGTCTTACCACATCCACAAATACACGTTGAAACTCTACCATGCGAAGAGGAGACCAGGTCCAAATACATCACTGCCGTCTCTGGCCCGAAGCTCATGTAAGATGGACTGAGGCAAAGTATAGCGCTGAAGAGGAGAGGGCCCGTCCGGCTTGTTACCAACACACAGTTTAAAAGGCCATATCCGTGATGGAATAGGGGTTCATTAGTACACGAGACATGACTAACCTGCACATTTATAATTCAGCTTCAGGCTTGTTATAAGAGACCGTTTTTCTTTACAGGCCTGCCTGCGGGGAAAGTTTTTCAAATGCTTACAGCTTGTTGTTAAAAGAGGAGATGGTGCAACAGAAATGGAAACATGCTCCCGTCCAAACATTCATGAAACGTTTTATTTGCATCCAATTCCAAATGAAGATACAATTTTCAAAAACAACAAAATTTCTCACTTTCAAAATGCTGTCTTTGTGCAATTTTCAACGGAATATAACGTTTTCACTCTTTTGGAAATGGGCAGTGTGATTTTGTGAGCAGCTTGTATAAAACTGTACTACTTGAACTGAGCAGCAGCGTGTGTACTTTAGTTACAGGTAAAAGTCAAGTCAAGTGTCAAATTTCAAAGCGGCCATTAAGCAAAATTGTGCATTTGAGATTAAGACACGAGTTGTTGGTTTCGAACATTGACTTGTCAATTAAATGCAGTGAAGTACAAATTACAGTATTTGGTTCTGAATTCAGTGGAATAAGGGTATAAAGCTGCATCAAATGGAAATAGATGTTTTCTACTACCACTACTTAGTGATTAATATATGATTATGATCATTAGAACATTTATTTAACATTATGCATACTTTGTTGGCAATACATGAACTTGTGTATGATTATTATTTCGAATTTTCAACACGTCAGGGGTGTTTTTACACTGTTGTATTACTTGTTTTACTTACATTAAGTACTTTTTCCACTGGAAAATACATGACACAGGCTACAGTAGCTTTGCTTTGTTTCTGAACTTGTGCTGGTTGTGTTTGTTTAGGGTTCTCGGAGTGCGCAGCAAACCGGAGAGGCACAGATATGAAGCTTTCTTTTATTCCAGCCTGTCACACCTTTCAGGAACATGTTAGTCCTCATGTCAAAGGTCTGGGTGATTGCAAATTAAAGATTCAGTCATTATTCACTCACCGTGGTATAGATTTGGGCCCTCAGCCCCAACACTTCTGATACTGATTTTACTGGATTACTGTAGGTAAAACAATAATTGAATCCAGATCTTGAAATTTAACGACTGTAATTAAATCCTACTTAACCTGTAATTGAGCAGCAGTGGTTAAATAATAGTCATTTTATTTAAAGGGAACAAATCTTTTTTACCTCCGTAAACATAAATCTACTCCATCTACTTTAAGTATTTGCATAATATGTCAGAAAGTCTACAGTTTACCTCAAACGTTGCCTACGAGTATTTTCCTCACTGATAATGTTGTACATATTAATGGTGGATCAAGTTGTACAGATAATGACTGAATTTTTATTTTAGAGTGAAGTGATCTAATGAATGTGTTTCATCTGCAACTCTTTAAGTGAAACTAAATATAATGAATAGCTCATTAGTTCATTCAAAACATATCACAACCTCAATAAAAGCTGTATTCCCTTCAGGCTCATGACATGTGATACTGATACAGACGGGTTTTGTTTTTCAAACACAGACTGCGATGAGTAGGCAGCAAGAAAATGTGAGTGACGCTCTTAGTTTTTCAGGTATGAACAAATAGCTGTATTTTACACAAATGTGTTTTGTAAAAATAAGCACGGGTATGATTTTGGTCCCTTAGGATCCTCAAAGAAAATATGTAATGACAAAGAAACAAGTGAGCAATAGGGTTTGGGTATCGTTTGAATTTTAGCGATTCCGATTCTGATTCTGCTTTTCAATCCCGGCTCTAAACGATTCTCGAGTACGATTCTTTGAGGGTCGGGTTCAAAAACCGTAAGTTGAAATCTTGCCACAAGTTGACTCATATTTAAACATACTCGCATTCACACCTAATTTAATACAGTTTAAGGAACCTATAAAAGTTACAAGCCACACTTTTGAGCGTTACAGTCATGATGGCGTACAGCTCCCAGCTTACCCGAACTGTTTTGTCGTGTGTAACATTTATTTATTAGGAGTCCATTGGCAGAACCCAAATCTAAATTTCTTAATGATTCCGATGGAATTGCAACTTTGGAACCAGGTTTCGATACCCAACCTTAGTGAGCAATTTGACTACGATGAGCTCATTGTCTCATGAGGGCTCCCTTCTGCTGTTTCTTCTTCATTTAAACAAAATAAGTGATAATTTTAATCACTTGTGGCTTTTCTTAACAAATATACTCTATCTTGATTTGCAATTGAGCTCTACCTTTTGTCAATTTTGTATCATATTGTTTTTAAAATGATCTACCAAACAGAAAAGAAAACAAATTCAAGCATTCAAGAAAACCAGAATTCATCGTTCTGATATGCCCAAAACTTCCTGCAATTAAAATGTCAATAGAGTGAAATTGCATTTTATTATCACGTTTTCTTATTATAGCTGTGAGCCTCCACCCATTCTCGGTGTCTGTAAGATAGCAAATCCCTGAAATCAGATCTTCACCCAGATTGATGAGATTGAATGGGAGTTGTACAAAGTTTTTGTATTTTATTGCACTTTTTCTTTTGTTGAAAAAAAGCTAATCCAGCACATTTTCACTCACATGGTACATTGGAGATTGTACGAAATTTGAGAGATGCAGCCTCATCTATAGAACTTGAACAGTTTACTTGTTGTAATAAACTTACTCATTATTTATTTTTTCTATTTTATACAAATTGGGGAAAAAAGAGAGACATTTGAGATTCAAAACAGTCTTTAAACTGATTTTGGTTCATGCTGTTTGTTTTGGCCTCATTGATGGCCTCATGATTTACTGTAACACCTAAACTGTTCCTTGGTTCTTACATTTAGGCTGCACTTTTTTGCGACCGCGTTACTTTGTTTCATGCAATGCAAAATGTAGTTTATATGTGAAAAAGCTACGTGTGTTATGCAGCATTTTGTGAATGTAAGACTCTTATTGTATATTATATTATTACAGAATGTAGTATAGATTTTCTAGTTTGAAGGTATGAACTTATTTTTCTACTTGTTTTTCGGTACTGTTTTTCCTTAAAAATGTGCACAACAAATTTTAATAAAGCTTCTACTTCATCCAACAAATCTGTGAGGGCGTCTTCTTGCATATGTAGACATACACATTGAGTGGATTGATAGGTAAGACACTGGGATGGGCCTCTGAGTCTCTACATGGAGCATAACAAATTCAACTACAACTACGTGCTGGAATAATGTAGTTCAACAGAATGTCAGGGAAAAAAGTACTTAGATACTGTTGATACTTGTGGTATAATGTGGTGCTTTATATGGATTATATATATCAGGAGACTGGGGGTTCATATTCTTGGAGACAAATTTACAGTTAGCATAACTGCTCAGCTGGTCAGAGATACGCAACATTTGGTGCATTGTCTGATGAAGACAGACCAAACAATGTCTTAGTTTTCTCTCGAGTATCATGGGCTACGGCTGTTTAACATGCTGTCTGAAAAATGAGAACTCTATGAATTCTCTTTATCAGGAAGTCACAACAACTTCCTGTGGTTGCTGATCCAAACGCTAGATCATCATTCACTTGAAATGTTGTAAGAATAGAAAGAGGACGAGTCATTTCTCAGTAAAAGTCGACTTTTTCACCTGGTGATTCATTTGATGGTCCTTTTGTTTATCCAGTCATTTGGGCTTTTAATGTACTAAGTAAAGCTATGCAAACCTGTTCGAGTTAGCTTTGCTTAAATGAGGCTGGACTGGGTTAGTAGAATGACGTGAGGCTTAATTCAGAGATGATGATAAGGCAGGTGAGCTTGGCTTTCTTGAGCTGCATTGCTGGAATAACCCCCCGGTTGAAAGCTTGTCATCAAGCCTGATCGTGACACATTCATTAGAATCGGGTGTGCTGAAGCAGGTGAACAGGTAAAACATGCAGGAAGAAACACTGGATTAGAGACACATGATTTCATAGAACTTGTATTATTACCATCTGGGCCATTCACTTAACAGCACATCAGATTATTCTACAATTGTGTGTTTGTAGGTGCCAGGATAACACAATATAACAGCTGAGTTCCGTAATTACAAAAATAGTGATCTTTTTCCTCGCACATGGTGCACGGCCGCTTTCACAACGCCGCTCTTCTTGTTGCATTGCACAGAGCTGTTAGTTGTAACCAAGATAGCATGAAGCCATTTTTCAGGATCTTGTACGTACTGTATGTGTGTGTGTTCCTTGAACCCTGCTCACTTTATGGGTGTGCTGATGTTTGTGGTGTCAGAAGGAAGCTCTATAATGGCTTGAGCAACACTTTGTTGACCAACACTTTTCGGCAAAAATATGTGATATAAAGCAGAAGAAAGAGGGAGGATGATGAAAAGTACAGATATAGTGATTTTAGTTAAACAATGTATGTTACATCACAAGTTTTACTACTGCTGCCAAACTGAAATTATATTTGATCGTTTGCTATTATTATCATTGCTGTTTCTATGATACAACCTTTTAAGAAATGGTTTTGTTGTGACCCACCATTAAGAATAATCATCCTCTTGTTAGTTTCTACCAACTCCTGTTGCTGAAATAGAGCTTAATGGAGCGTAAAGGGAAATGTGAAAAATGGCACAGGCACACAAGGTGAGTTCCCATGTAAAGCTACAGTGAAAGAAAAGAACACAGTCCATGCAGAAAAAATGTTAAAGGGAGGATGAGCGAGAGAGCCGTGATACAGGAGGTACGTTTAGGTTTAAAGAGGAAGAAAGCAGAATGTGAACGTTCACTGCCGCTTTTCCTTCGACACAGAGAAGTGTCCTCCAGACAAAGGTTTTCATCTTTTCAAATGTAAAACTTTTTGTTCTTTTCCTTTCAGTGTCTATATTTCATCTATTCAAAATATTTATTTGAACTTTTGTGACAGAATCTGCGCTTTTTATTAGAAGACTTACTGAAATATCTCCTTTAATATGGGGTTATGGGAGAGAAACCTTCTTGGTAAGTCCATTAATGAGAGTGCAATGTGTGTTTTGTTTGTGTGTAAAATGGTTAAACATGAGAAAGACAACAGTCAGGGAGGGCGCAGACCTTTGCTCTGCTTGATGCATTTCTTTTTCACTTGACATAGCTAAATTGACATACTGTGTAAGTGACACTGTGTAACTGATGTGTCAGTTTAATATGAAAATCACTGTGAAAATATAATTACATCTTTCTGGGTATTTTAATAAAGTATACTATCTTATGTAATGTTTAGTTCAACCAAAACCAGAAGAATCCTGGAATGTGGACCACTTGATGGGTATACGTGGGGTGGTTAACCCTCATTTTTTTTTATGCCTTTGTATTTTGAGTATTTCTGAGGTTATATGTCAATAAAAACATCTCCTGTTGGGGAAGATTCCTTTAAAAGATTCTATCCGGATCCAGATCATCTTTGAGGAGGACCAAGATACTGTGGAGACCTACCATGTGTAACGTTTTCAAGACGAAAGCTGCTGTAGTTTTTGAGTTACGTGTCTGAACAGACACAGAGGGGCATGACTCCTACATCCTACCCCCCTCGGGTCGAGGTAAAAATAAGGGGGAAGTTAAGAATTTTTTTAGACATTAGACATGGTCACAAATTAAAAACAACTTATGACCTGTTCTTAAGAAAGTTTCTAAGAAAAGTCTCAGAATCATGAACTATTCTTAAACCACAGAAATGTTCGTACTTGTGATCTTAGACTAGATGCACGTTTCCTCGTAAATTCAAACGTCTGCCAGTTGGCCCCAATAAGCGCAGGTAAATGCCCAGCAATGGGGATGAGACTGAAGGGGGTGTGTGCCCACACAGGCAGAACAAAAGATCTCTTAAAGGACAGTTGAGAACACTGGAATCAAAATGCAAAAATTTAAATTTTTTTGTAGTTCTGAAGTGGATGTCATGCTGCAGGAGCTGAGTCACAAACAAGGGTTAATATCTAGTTACATTAATCCTGGATGTAATGTCACACACAAAAAGATGGACGGGACGCAATCGGACATTCAGCGAATGCTTTTTCTCATTTGAAAAAAACCTCTGAATAAATTTAGGCGGCCCTGGACGACCAAGAAAGTGCTGCCGCCTCAAGACTCACCACAATCTCAGATACACAAAATTAATTTGAATTAAAAAAAGATTAAGACGCACGCTGAAACCTGGTTGTTGTAAGATTTTCCCTGAAAACTGAATCTAAGTGGTCTCTCTCTCTCTCCTTCTCCACAGGCTTATTTTGTCTGATGACGAGGTGTATCTCTGATTGTCAATTGGGCTTTGAGTCAAAAGACGGTCATTGTGTTGGTAATCATCTGCTCTCATCTCTAATCCCTCTTCCCTGTAAATCTTCTGTCCGCCAACATTTCTCGAGTGCTTCACTAACTCTCATAAAGACGTTCTGGTCCCAATATGACATCTCTTACAGGATTTGAGTTGTCATTGCACTTTGTTTATCCATTGCAAACATTTGAAAACTAATCATCGGCAGGATTAATTGCACTGAATAAGTGTCTGAAGAGCAGACGAGCTGGAAGAAAAAGAGAGAATAAGAAATATTACTTCAACTCAAATTAAGATTACTAGTCACTGTGTAGTGCAGTGACACAGAAAAAAAATGTGTGTGTATTATGTCTTGATCTGTGATCACTGTAATGTATTTATGTATTTGTATCCAAATCTACAGATGTGGACGAGTGTGCAGAACAAAATGATTCCAGATGTGGGGCACACTCAAAATGCTTCAACACGAATGGAAGCTATTACTGTCAGTGCTTACCTGGGTTCAGCCACAGTAATGGATGCGTTAACTTCACAGCGACAGAGGGACTGTGCGTTGGTGAGTGGGCTTTGCTCAGTAGTTTTACAATTTTCATCTTCCCTGCTGACTGCCAGATGCAAAAAGGAAATAGTTTACAGTGCATCATAAACAGCAGACTATTTCCAATTGGCTTTTAGTTTTTTCAATTTGACACAGCGACTTTTAGAGTGCTCACTTTCATTCAACAGGAAGTGTAGATGTTCTTATGGCCGTGTTCTAATTGTAAACCTCTACTTGGTCACACCCTCCTTCAGTACACTTCCTGACACAGATGTCCTAATAGTTGCTGCAGTTTGATACCTACTTGCAGGCTGAAACACATAAAACCTTAGAAATGACAATATGGCATCTATTGCCTCTTTAAAATACCCTCCTGTTTGTCCAGTGAATCATTAACTGTATGTTTTGGCCCCATTTTCTTCTTTCTCCTCTTCTTCCCACGTTTACTTTACCTGCTGTGTTGGCTCATCTGATTCCATTTCAATAAGTGTCTGAAGAGCAGAGTCGTAGCCTCAGACTGGTGACGGTGGTGGACAGAGGAGCTGGAAGAAAAAGAGAGAATAAGAAATATTACTTCAACTCAAATTAAGATTACTAGTCACTGTGTAGTGCAGTGACACAGAAAAAAAATGTGTGTGTATTATGTCTTGATCTGTGATCACTGTAATGTATTTATGTATTTGTATCCAAATCTACAGATGTGGACGAATGCACCAATAACACGCACACCTGCGGTCTCGGTGGTAATTGTACAAACCAGATTGGGAGCTTCAAGTGCAACTGCAGTTCTGGATACGTCAACGACGTCAGTGGCAAACACTGCATAGGTGAGACGTGTCCACTTCTTTGATGTACCGCAAGTTTTCTGGCATTCAGATACGGTGGAGTCAAGTGAATCAAGTGCGGTCTGATCTATTATCTGACAAGACTCTGATACTTGTCATACCACAGCAGGTAAAGTTGTGGTATCAAAAGTGTTCTGGTGCGCTTTTATTACTAAAAGTTTCAACTTTTCAAGCGAAGGAGAACGTCTTCTAATATTTTTTCTAAAGTGACTTTAAGCTGAAAAGCTAAAAGACCGTAGTAAAAAAATGACATCTTTTTAGAAATTCTAGAACTGATAAGTGATGAATACAAACACTCCCAGTAATGTTACAGGCTCAGGTCACGTTTCTCACATCCAAATGACACGATAATCATGGCAAAATCAGGGATCTCACAGCTTCACTTAGGGAGGCTCAAGGCCACTTCTAGGCATGATTCATCTCAAAATATCAAAATAACTTACCAGTAGTGTAACCTTCAACCTACTGTAAGACATGACAGGGGTAGCAGTCATGTGTTACAGTAGTGTGAGGTAGCACAGCCCAGCGTTTACAAAGAAGTGACGAAAAGACATCAAACATGACCATAACACTGCAGCTGTCCAGTAAGTTGCATATAAAATGTGTTGTGCACACACTTCTGGGCCTCACAGCAGACTGAAGCTGCCATCTGTCCTACGCTTTCTGGACACATAACCAGCTTTATCAGGCGCTGCTTTATGGTGAACTGTGTGCTTCTGTAGGGGCAGCTGTGCAGTCCTATTTGCTCTGTATTTTCACTGGATTTCGGGGAAAGTGCATTTATTATTCACGGACAATGTGCAATGTAAGAAAACCTTTCTAATAAATTGGAATGAATGTTTTGAATGAATTGGTTTTACTACAATTTGTCAACTGATTTACCAATATAAGTAGATATTTCAAGAATACAATATTTATCATATTGTATAGCAATATATCATAATATGCTGTGACTGATGTGTCATGATACGTATCATATTATTAGATCCCTGTCTATACACAGCCCTAATAAGTGTAAAAAAAAAATGCACAAATAAACACATTCACCTTCCTTACAGTTTAAACCCATCGTATTGCAGAGAATAAAAAACACTGGGAAACACAGCTCAAACCTGCTGTGAACATCCAAATATCTCCGTCTGCCCACCTTCTCCTCCAGACCAAAGATTGCCCTTAATCATGCTAATTAGTCCCCTCCCAACTCTCTCTGCCTGTAGTTGGTTGGCCAGCTCATATAAAATCGATGCATAGCTGGGGGACCAGTGACTTTGTTGTTTCACGTCATATTCAGTTTTTACTCTTTGGATCATCGTACTTTGCTCACACCCAGTGATTCTGAAGAGAACCATTTTAGTAGTCTGTTTGACTTGATGTGTTGCTGCTACATTTATCAAACTGTGGTTGTCTGGCCTGCTCTGGAACATTTACAAATTAAAAATGCCTTTTGTGAGGTTCTCAGGTGAGTGAATGCAACATGATTCCTCTCCATCAACAGTACTTACATCATATTGAATACGCATTTTATGGCTTTAATGTCCTCACATTGACAAGAGCAGAATGTGGGAATAATAACATCAAATAAGAAGATAAACTGCTTTCATATCTATTATAAGGCCAAACCCTGTGGCCAGCTAGACGTGCAAATATGTTATGTTCTAACTAATCCATGATCTGCATCTTAATGTAGTAAAGATGAGTTAAGGAGTTTCCTCTCAGTTGCTGTTACTGGTGTGTTGGTAGTCTGCTCATTGTGACATTATAAAATGCACAAAGTATGTAAACTACTGTAAATATATTGCTGTGGTTTAAATCGAACCTCTGTCTCTTCTATAATAGTCATTAATACTTAATAAGCTTTTATTATTTGTCAACCAAAGTGGAAAATTGGTGTTTTTTTGTGTCACTTAGTTAACAAGCTTTATTATTAGAAAGTACATTCAGCTCAATCAGTGTTGATTATTGATGTTAAAAATACTCTCTGCTCCTTACACATGGAAATTTCATTCTAAAAGTAGCCAATTTTTGGTATTAACTTTGTTTACACCATCAGTAAGAATCTTTTAATGGTCACATGAAGAGTCAGACAAATCTGCAGGCTCAATCATAAGACATTTTATTCACAAATGAACCTTATCAACTAACCTGTGATGCACAGCCGTTCTTGCTACAAAAGTACGCTATTTACTGCCTGGCTCAGTAGTTTTACAATTTTCATCTTCCCTGCTGACTGCCAGATGCAAAAAGGAAATAGTTTACAGTGCATCATAAACAGCAGACTATTTCCAATTGGCTTTTAGTTTTTTCAATTTGACACAGCGACTTTTAGAGTGCTCACTTTCATTCAACAGGAAGTGTAGATGTTCTTATGGCCGTGTTCTAATTGTAAACCTCTACTTGGTCACACCCTCCTTCAGTACACTTCCTGACACAGATGTCCTAATAGTTGCTGCAGTTTGATACCTACTTGCAGGCTGAAACACATAAAACCTTAGAAATGACAATATGGCATCTATTGCCTCTTTAAAATACCCTCCTGTTTGTCCAGTGAATCATTAACTGTATGTTTTGGCCCCATTTTCTTCTTTCTCCTCTTCTTCCCACGTTTACTTTACCTGCTGTGTTGGCTCATCTGATTCCATTTCAATAAGTGTCTGAAGAGCAGAGTCGTAGCCTCAGACTGGTGACGGTGGTGGACAGAGGAGCTGGAAGAAAAAGAGAGAATAAGAAATATTACTTCAACTCAAATTAAGATTACTAGTCACTGTGTAGTGCAGTGACACAGAAAAAAAATGTGTGTGTATTATGTCTTGATCTGTGATCACTGTAATGTATTTATGTATTTGTATCCAAATCTACAGATGTGGACGAATGCACCAATAACACGCACACCTGCGGTCTCGGTGGTAATTGTACAAACCAGATTGGGAGCTTCAAGTGCAACTGCAGTTCTGGATACGTCAACGACGTCAGTGGCAAACACTGCATAGGTGAGACGTGTCCACTTCTTTGATGTACCGCAAGTTTTCTGGCATTCAGATACGGTGGAGTCAAGTGAATCAAGTGCGGTCTGATCTATTATCTGACAAGACTCTGATACTTGTCATACCACAGCAGGTAAAGTTGTGGTATCAAAAGTGTTCTGGTGCGCTTTTATTACTAAAAGTTTCAACTTTTCAAGCGAAGGAGAACGTCTTCTAATATTTTTTCTAAAGTGACTTTAAGCTGAAAAGCTAAAAGACCGTAGTAAAAAAATGACATCTTTTTAGAAATTCTAGAACTGATAAGTGATGAATACAAACACTCCCAGTAATGTTACAGGCTCAGGTCACGTTTCTCACATCCAAATGACACGATAATCATGGCAAAATCAGGGATCTCACAGCTTCACTTAGGGAGGCTCAAGGCCACTTCTAGGCATGATTCATCTCAAAATATCAAAATAACTTACCAGTAGTGTAACCTTCAACCTACTGTAAGACATGACAGGGGTAGCAGTCATGTGTTACAGTAGTGTGAGGTAGCACAGCCCAGCGTTTACAAAGAAGTGACGAAAAGACATCAAACATGACCATAACACTGCAGCTGTCCAGTAAGTTGCATATAAAATGTGTTGTGCACACACTTCTGGGCCTCACAGCAGACTGAAGCTGCCATCTGTCCTACGCTTTCTGGACACATAACCAGCTTTATCAGGCGCTGCTTTATGGTGAACTGTGTGCTTCTGTAGGGGCAGCTGTGCAGTCCTATTTGCTCTGTATTTTCACTGGATTTCGGGGAAAGTGCATTTATTATTCACGGACAATGTGCAATGTAAGAAAACCTTTCTAATAAATTGGAATGAATGTTTTGAATGAATTGGTTTTACTACAATTTGTCAACTGATTTACCAATATAAGTAGATATTTCAAGAATACAATATTTATCATATTGTATAGCAATATATCATAATATGCTGTGACTGATGTGTCATGATACGTATCATATTATTAGATCCCTGTCTATACACAGCCCTAATAAGTGTAAAAAAAAAATGCACAAATAAACACATTCACCTTCCTTACAGTTTAAACCCATCGTATTGCAGAGAATAAAAAACACTGGGAAACACAGCTCAAACCTGCTGTGAACATCCAAATATCTCCGTCTGCCCACCTTCTCCTCCAGACCAAAGATTGCCCTTAATCATGCTAATTAGTCCCCTCCCAACTCTCTCTGCCTGTAGTTGGTTGGCCAGCTCATATAAAATCGATGCATAGCTGGGGGACCAGTGACTTTGTTGTTTCACGTCATATTCAGTTTTTACTCTTTGGATCATCGTACTTTGCTCACACCCAGTGATTCTGAAGAGAACCATTTTAGTAGTCTGTTTGACTTGATGTGTTGCTGCTACATTTATCAAACTGTGGTTGTCTGGCCTGCTCTGGAACATTTACAAATTAAAAATGCCTTTTGTGAGGTTCTCAGGTGAGTGAATGCAACATGATTCCTCTCCATCAACAGTACTTACATCATATTGAATACGCATTTTATGGCTTTAATGTCCTCACATTGACAAGAGCAGAATGTGGGAATAATAACATCAAATAAGAAGATAAACTGCTTTCATATCTATTATAAGGCCAAACCCTGTGGCCAGCTAGACGTGCAAATATGTTATGTTCTAACTAATCCATGATCTGCATCTTAATGTAGTAAAGATGAGTTAAGGAGTTTCCTCTCAGTTGCTGTTACTGGTGTGTTGGTAGTCTGCTCATTGTGACATTATAAAATGCACAAAGTATGTAAACTACTGTAAATATATTGCTGTGGTTTAAATCGAACCTCTGTCTCTTCTATAATAGTCATTAATACTTAATAAGCTTTTATTATTTGTCAACCAAAGTGGAAAATTGGTGTTTTTTTGTGTCACTTAGTTAACAAGCTTTATTATTAGAAAGTACATTCAGCTCAATCAGTGTTGATTATTGATGTTAAAAATACTCTCTGCTCCTTACACATGGAAATTTCATTCTAAAAGTAGCCAATTTTTGGTATTAACTTTGTTTACACCATCAGTAAGAATCTTTTAATGGTCACATGAAGAGTCAGACAAATCTGCAGGCTCAATCATAAGACATTTTATTCACAAATGAACCTTATCAACTAACCTGTGATGCACAGCCGTTCTTGCTACAAAAGTACGCTATTTACTGCCTGGCTCAGTAGTTTTACAATTTTCATCTTCCCTGCTGACTGCCAGATGCAAAAAGGAAATAGTTTACAGTGCATCATAAACAGCAGACTATTTCCAATTGGCTTTTAGTTTTTTCAATTTGACACAGCGACTTTTAGAGTGCTCACTTTCATTCAACAGGAAGTGTAGATGTTCTTATGGCCGTGTTCTAATTGTAAACCTCTACTTGGTCACACCCTCCTTCAGTACACTTCCTGACACAGATGTCCTAATAGTTGCTGCAGTTTGATACCTACTTGCAGGCTGAAACACATAAAACCTTAGAAATGACAATATGGCATCTATTGCCTCTTTAAAATACCCTCCTGTTTGTCCAGTGAATCATTAACTGTATGTTTTGGCCCCATTTTCTTCTTTCTCCTCTTCTTCCCACGTTTACTTTACCTGCTGTGTTGGCTCATCTGATTCCATTTCAATAAGTGTCTGAAGAGCAGAGTCGTAGCCTCAGACTGGTGACGGTGGTGGACAGAGGAGCTGGAAGAAAAAGAGAGAATAAGAAATATTACTTCAACTCAAATTAAGATTACTAGTCACTGTGTAGTGCAGTGACACAGAAAAAAAATGTGTGTGTATTATGTCTTGATCTGTGATCACTGTAATGTATTTATGTATTTGTATCCAAATCTACAGATGTGGACGAATGCACCAATAACACGCACACCTGCGGTCTCGGTGGTAATTGTACAAACCAGATTGGGAGCTTCAAGTGCAACTGCAGTTCTGGATACGTCAACGACGTCAGTGGCAAACACTGCATAGGTGAGACGTGTCCACTTCTTTGATGTACCGCAAGTTTTCTGGCATTCAGATACGGTGGAGTCAAGTGAATCAAGTGCGGTCTGATCTATTATCTGACAAGACTCTGATACTTGTCATACCACAGCAGGTAAAGTTGTGGTATCAAAAGTGTTCTGGTGCGCTTTTATTACTAAAAGTTTCAACTTTTCAAGCGAAGGAGAACGTCTTCTAATATTTTTTCTAAAGTGACTTTAAGCTGAAAAGCTAAAAGACCGTAGTAAAAAAATGACATCTTTTTAGAAATTCTAGAACTGATAAGTGATGAATACAAACACTCCCAGTAATGTTACAGGCTCAGGTCACGTTTCTCACATCCAAATGACACGATAATCATGGCAAAATCAGGGATCTCACAGCTTCACTTAGGGAGGCTCAAGGCCACTTCTAGGCATGATTCATCTCAAAATATCAAAATAACTTACCAGTAGTGTAACCTTCAACCTACTGTAAGACATGACAGGGGTAGCAGTCATGTGTTACAGTAGTGTGAGGTAGCACAGCCCAGCGTTTACAAAGAAGTGACGAAAAGACATCAAACATGACCATAACACTGCAGCTGTCCAGTAAGTTGCATATAAAATGTGTTGTGCACACACTTCTGGGCCTCACAGCAGACTGAAGCTGCCATCTGTCCTACGCTTTCTGGACACATAACCAGCTTTATCAGGCGCTGCTTTATGGTGAACTGTGTGCTTCTGTAGGGGCAGCTGTGCAGTCCTATTTGCTCTGTATTTTCACTGGATTTCGGGGAAAGTGCATTTATTATTCACGGACAATGTGCAATGTAAGAAAACCTTTCTAATAAATTGGAATGAATGTTTTGAATGAATTGGTTTTACTACAATTTGTCAACTGATTTACCAATATAAGTAGATATTTCAAGAATACAATATTTATCATATTGTATAGCAATATATCATAATATGCTGTGACTGATGTGTCATGATACGTATCATATTATTAGATCCCTGTCTATACACAGCCCTAATAAGTGTAAAAAAAAAATGCACAAATAAACACATTCACCTTCCTTACAGTTTAAACCCATCGTATTGCAGAGAATAAAAAACACTGGGAAACACAGCTCAAACCTGCTGTGAACATCCAAATATCTCCGTCTGCCCACCTTCTCCTCCAGACCAAAGATTGCCCTTAATCATGCTAATTAGTCCCCTCCCAACTCTCTCTGCCTGTAGTTGGTTGGCCAGCTCATATAAAATCGATGCATAGCTGGGGGACCAGTGACTTTGTTGTTTCACGTCATATTCAGTTTTTACTCTTTGGATCATCGTACTTTGCTCACACCCAGTGATTCTGAAGAGAACCATTTTAGTAGTCTGTTTGACTTGATGTGTTGCTGCTACATTTATCAAACTGTGGTTGTCTGGCCTGCTCTGGAACATTTACAAATTAAAAATGCCTTTTGTGAGGTTCTCAGGTGAGTGAATGCAACATGATTCCTCTCCATCAACAGTACTTACATCATATTGAATACGCATTTTATGGCTTTAATGTCCTCACATTGACAAGAGCAGAATGTGGGAATAATAACATCAAATAAGAAGATAAACTGCTTTCATATCTATTATAAGGCCAAACCCTGTGGCCAGCTAGACGTGCAAATATGTTATGTTCTAACTAATCCATGATCTGCATCTTAATGTAGTAAAGATGAGTTAAGGAGTTTCCTCTCAGTTGCTGTTACTGGTGTGTTGGTAGTCTGCTCATTGTGACATTATAAAATGCACAAAGTATGTAAACTACTGTAAATATATTGCTGTGGTTTAAATCGAACCTCTGTCTCTTCTATAATAGTCATTAATACTTAATAAGCTTTTATTATTTGTCAACCAAAGTGGAAAATTGGTGTTTTTTTGTGTCACTTAGTTAACAAGCTTTATTATTAGAAAGTACATTCAGCTCAATCAGTGTTGATTATTGATGTTAAAAATACTCTCTGCTCCTTACACATGGAAATTTCATTCTAAAAGTAGCCAATTTTTGGTATTAACTTTGTTTACACCATCAGTAAGAATCTTTTAATGGTCACATGAAGAGTCAGACAAATCTGCAGGCTCAATCATAAGACATTTTATTCACAAATGAACCTTATCAACTAACCTGTGATGCACAGCCGTTCTTGCTACAAAAGTACGCTATTTACTGCCTGGCTCAGTAGTTTTACAATTTTCATCTTCCCTGCTGACTGCCAGATGCAAAAAGGAAATAGTTTACAGTGCATCATAAACAGCAGACTATTTCCAATTGGCTTTTAGTTTTTTCAATTTGACACAGCGACTTTTAGAGTGCTCACTTTCATTCAACAGGAAGTGTAGATGTTCTTATGGCCGTGTTCTAATTGTAAACCTCTACTTGGTCACACCCTCCTTCAGTACACTTCCTGACACAGATGTCCTAATAGTTGCTGCAGTTTGATACCTACTTGCAGGCTGAAACACATAAAACCTTAGAAATGACAATATGGCATCTATTGCCTCTTTAAAATACCCTCCTGTTTGTCCAGTGAATCATTAACTGTATGTTTTGGCCCCATTTTCTTCTTTCTCCTCTTCTTCCCACGTTTACTTTACCTGTTGTGTTGGCTCATCTGATTCCATTCAGTCTGTAGGTTAGGTCTCATTAAATCTTCTTCTTTCTGCTTTCAGTACATAGTAAATTACATAACTCCACCGTGATAATAATCTGATAATTTCACTTAGTATTTGCTTTTTTTCATCTAGAGCTTGACTGTGACAGGTTCAATGCTGATAGGGGGTCTGCACTGGTAAGATGCATATCATGAAACATTCAGAAATTAAGAAAATCTATTAAGTTGTTTTCGATTCATTTTGGTGTTGCTATCGCTCTGTAGGCAGAATCTAGTGTCTTGTTAAAAAACATTTTGATTAATGTCCTTCATTTACCAAACTAAGCTGCAGTACTTAAGGATTTAATTTACATTATTTACTACAAACTGAACAACTAACCCTCTCTCCTCCTCACTGTGCCTTTCTCTCAGTCACATGGAGGTCTGGCAGACCTTTTGTCCATGATGAGAAACAGCTTTTCAGTACATAGTAAATTACATAACTCCACCGTGATAATAATCTGATAATTTCACTTAGTATTTGCTTTTTTTCATCTAGAGCTTGACTGTGACAGGTTCAATGCTGATAGGGGGTCTGCACTGGTAAGATGCATATCATGAAACATTCAGAAATTAAGAAAATCTATTAAGTTGTTTTCGATTCATTTTGGTGTTGCTATCGCTCTGTAGGCAGAATCTAGTGTCTTGTTAAAAAACATTTTGATTAATGTCCTTCATTTACCAAACTAAGCTGCAGTACTTAAGGATTTAATTTACATTATTTACTACAAACTGAACAACTAACCCTCTCTCCTCCTCACTGTGCCTTTCTCTCAGTCACATGGAGGTCTGGCAGACCTTTTGTCCATGATGAGAAACAGCTGTTTAACTCTGTCTGACCAAAGTGCTGCTGGGAAAGATGATGGAGAAGCACTGCTGGAGGTCAGAACAGCAGATACAAAATACAAACGAACTCATTCTCACACATACAAGCACATACATTATTCCATTTTCCCCATCTTGTGGTCTGCAACTTGGACAGAAACTTTTCACAGCCACTGAGGCCATCCTGTCTCTTGGTGCCCTGAACAGCAGTGACGATGTAACTTTACTTTTTGGTACGGTGGAGAACGCTATTATGCTCATTGGTCCACAACTCAAAGAGAGCCGCACCAAGCTAAACACCACTGACACAGGTAACTGGAGTCATGTGATCAGCTGTGATTTGCATACAGTATTTAAAAATTATGAAATGAATATTGAATGATGAGCTTACAAGCTTTTTCTTATGGTTGATGATACATGGGGTAAGTACTAATGTGAACTGTGCCTTTTGAAATTTAAATGTTGTTTGAGTAGACACAGAGATTGCAGTGCAGAGGGGAAGCACTCGCCCCACTGGACCAATTCGTCTAACCACAGAGAATGCTACACTCGACACTGACTGGATAACAATGGCTGGGACTGGATCTTACTCTGGTAAACTTCTCTTCACTCCCAAAGATTCACAGTGGTCATGTAAAACAAATACCCTCATGTGTCCAATCTTTTTGTTCTTTGGTAATTTACAGGTTTTGCTCTGGCTGCATTGTCGACCCTACAGTTCTCCTTTAAAAACTACTCTGGAGAGGTCATAAGACATGATAAAGATGGTGTGGAACCTTCCCTTCTGGGCTCCTCTCTAGTTGTGTCTGTTGTGGGCTCCAACCCAGCCCCTAAGAACCTGAGCAAACCTGTTAGCATCACCCTCAGACATCATCTCCAGGTAGTCCTACTGGTCCCATGGACCTTTTAGTGGTCCAAATTTTACCACTGTGGCACCTTGTTGTAGTGATTACTCTTCAAATAATTCAAAGGACAGCCTTTGAGAACAGGCCAGGTATCTGTCTCTGGCACATTTAGAGAGCTGATGATTAATGTACATTTAAAAAAAAACAAAACCCAGAGAAAACAAAGAAATGAAATGTAACATCTTATTTTGACATTGCATTTTTGTGCATAGGCCATAGAAGAGTCTCCTGCATTGAGTCACATCTGCATGTCCTGGAGTGAGAAAAGGACCTGGTCCATCGATGGTTGCTATCACCTGCACTCCAATGCCACACACACTGTGTGTAAGTGTAAATGCCTAGGATGGTTTGCTTTGCTTCTGACAATCTCTCCTGTGGAGGTAAATGGCAGACACACACACACACACACACACACACACACACACACACACACACACACACACACACATGGAAAAAAGTCGATAATACCTAGCAGTTAGTAGCTAACTCAAACAAGGAGAGCAACAACCAGAAATATTTATAATTTGAGGAGACAACGCGAGGTTTGGAAGCTACTTATTCTTCACAAAGAGCCACTCATCGTGCATGTGAAACTTCAAATTAAACTTTGATGCTGCTTTGTCGCATACAGTCTTTTAATTGTGGAAGAGGACACATCATCCTGCAACCCAACATCTTCTTTCACTGTTATGCTGATAATACAAAGTTATTATAACCTTCATTCAAACCACATGACAACAGCTTCACCAAACTGGACTCCTGTCTATCCACAGTCACGTGGGCAATGATACTCTAAATATGAGTGATAGTTATTGAACTTTTGTGCCAACTATTGATTGTCCATTAAAAACAACATGTTTGAACATAATTATACTTACCAGGCTACTTTAGTTCAAAGGACAATGATTGAAACGTGTCATCAGATCTGTGGCCGAATGTGTCGGACATACAGGAGATCTTCTTACTCTGCTGCTGCGTTGACTCAATCCTAGAATAATGGAAGTAAATACATGGATGGATGGTAATAAACTAAGCTAACAACAAGCTTAAATTGTTAGCAAGCTTAGTGAGTAGCCTAGCATGTACATCCTCCTTCCTTTATCCACATTTAAAAAGTATAATGGACTTAAATTAGACTCTCTCTTTCCTTCCGTTCTACTCTCACTTTTGGAAAAAGGAAAGACGCACACATCATGCTGTAAATGATGACCACAAACTTAAATGTATTACCTTTTATTACCTTACTGCTGTGTTTTCTCTTCTAGCGCATCTTGTCCCTCCCGGAAGTGATTATCAAAGGGTTGGCCTTCTCCCTGCTGTGTTACATGCTGTGCATCCTTACATTTAAATTCTGCCGCTCCATACAAGGAACCCGTAACACGATTCACCTTCATCTGTGTATCTGCCTCTTCGTGGCTGATCTAATTTTTCTGGCTGGCACTTCTACGAAGACACCATTGGTATGTTTGTGCAAGCAAGTTGACTTCAGTTACACGGACTAAAATGATCTGACTTTTCAGCTAATTTTTGAGAAAGCAACTAGATTAAAATGTTTAAAATGGTTCAAACTATTCATTGTTTGCATCGTAAAACCTTGTTGAGCTAATCAGACCTAGCGACCAGCCCCATACTGGAATGATTTTCAAATTTTTTCGAGTGTTTTTTTTTAGAGCACAGAGACCGAAAAATAGGGCTTAGGTTGAAAATCCTGGAGTTCTGATCTGAGAAATGACAAGGCAATCTTCATATCGGTGTTCTGATAATATTAAACCTTAAACCCATATTCCCTCCACATTAGCATGAAAGACCCTCGTGATATTCTTGAACAAAAAGAAAAATTTTACTTGACAAGAGTGACTGAGATATTCAAAATATGCGGTAACACTAGTTAGAATTTTTTTGCGACTACATGCATGTTATGTGTTCTCCATAACGCATAAAATACTTTAAGTGGGATACAGGTACATGTCGTTTTATCATTTTATTCAACTACATTTGGCTCTTCGTCTCTTCTTCATCCACTTATCCTGGTCGCAGGGGTGAGCAGGGATTCCCAAACACTCCTCTCCTCAGCCACTTCCACTAACACCTCTTGGAGGATACCAAAGTGTTTCCAAACCAGCAAAGAAATAAAATCTCACCAGCATGTCTTGGGTTTGCCCAGGGGGCTCCTCCTGTGTGGGCATGCCCAAAACACCTACCGAGGGAGACATCCAGGAGGCATCCTAACCAGCCTCAGCTGGCTCCTCAGGTGTCCGAGCTCCTCACCCCAGCCCGAAGGCTGAGTCCAGCTGCCCTGCAGGGGAAAGTCAATTTGGACAATTGTATACTTGTTCCTTCGATCACTACCCAGAGCTTATGACGATATGCGATGGTAGAAAAGTAGACTGACCAGTACATTGAGAGCTTTGCCCTCGCGCTCAACTCTCTCTTTACCACAGTGGACCGGTATAGCTTCCACATCACTGATGATGCTGCCCTGATGTGTTTGTCGATATCCCCGCTCGATTTTCCCCTCACTCATGAACAAGACCCCAAGAGACCTGAACTCCCCGACTGGATGGAGCAACTCTTCTGCAAACCTGAGTGGCCAAGCCACTTTTTCCTAGCTGAGAACGATGTCCTCAGACTTAAAGGTTGCTGATCCTCATCCCCGCTGCTTTACACTCGCAGCAAACCTTCCCAGTGTGAACTGGAGGTCACTGTTCGACAAAGCCACCAGGACCCTGTCATCTGAAGAAAAGCAGAGACGGAATCCTGAGGCCAGTGAATCTGAATCCATCCACCACTTTTGCTGAGTCGAGAAATTCTGTATATAAAAAGCATTAACAGATGACAATGTCAGGCAGTCCTGGTGGAGTCCAACAATAACTGCGAACAGCAACTTTGATGTACTACCCGCGTCAGGGGAAGCACTGGCTCCAACAAGTCAGAAATTGAATGGCCTGTAACGATTCGCCATCTATCCAACATTCCAGGATCACCCTCCTCAGGGCTCCTCAAGGAACATCGTAAGTCTTCTCCAGATCAACAAACCACATGTAGACTGGCAAACTCCCAGGCCACTTTCATTACCCTTGCAAGGGCATAGAGGTAGTTCAGCGTTCCAAAGCCAGGACAAAAAAATGCATTGTTCTTCTCAAAAACCAAGATTCAACTAACAGCTGGAATGTCCTCTCTAGCACCCTGGAATAAACCTTCCTAGGGAGGCTGAGTGTTATGATCCCCTGTAGTTATATGTTTGGTCCTCCTTCTTAGAAAGGGGAATCACGTATACACTCTGCCACTCCAGAGGCCCTGATGCCCATGCGATGTTGCAGAGGCATGTCAGCCAGGACAGCCCTACAGCATCGAGAGCCTTGAGAAACTCAGGGCAAATCTCATCCAGCCCTGGAACACCACCATTGCAGAGTTGTTTAATGACCTCACCTGAGTTTTTGTCTCAACCGCCCGGTAGCTGCCAAATACTTGGTCCAACGAACCAACTATGCCCTGTAGCCCTTCTTCTTCAGCTACATTTATTTGACAGTATTTACTTTGTAATCTCAGATTTGTTTTGGATAAAAAAAATATGTACAAGTATTTTGTCTAATTAATCCTTTAACCACTGTCCTATTCAAAGATTACTGCTGTAAATACGGCAAGAGAAACATTTCAGCCGTCTGCTGCTTTCGCTCAAATTTCTCTTTTTTCGTCCTGTCATATTACATGACAGGGCAGTTGCAGGTTGGTTTCCGCAATGCTCCATATGTTCTTCTTGGGGATCTTTACTTGGATGCTATTGGAAGATGTGCAGTTGTACCTCATGGTGGTCCAGGAGTTCAATGCCACCAATGCCACCATTCCACTCTTATATTTATTTGTCACTGGATATGGGACACCCATTGTTATCGTCATTATATCTGCCATTGTTATACCAGAAAAATATGGCGCCAACCAGTAGTAAGTCTTACAGCATCTGTCTGAGTGATTTACACTCACTGATTTACAGTGAGTGGATTTACACATACATACCTCTGCTGTTATCCATCTGGTTGACTTAAAGAAATGCACATATGTTCCTTTCCTTCTCATTAGCTGCTGGATATCCCCGGGAGACCATCTCCTCTGGAGTTTCATCGGCCCTGTGTGCTTCGTTATCGTTGTCATTGTCTTGCTTTTCTTAGTCACCACCTGGAAGCTCGCCCAAAAGTTCACCAGCTTCAACCGAGACCTCTACAAACTACATAAAATGAAGTCAGTCAGTCTCTTTGTTTGTGTGTTTGCTTGAATGTTAATTGTCTACTCCTGCTGATGTGACATAATGTGCCCTAAACCAAGTATGGGGATGGGGGGGTGTTTACAGAGGTTACAGCTCTGGGAAAAATGCTGGATTTAATCTGCTCTGCTCTTTAGTCTGCTGCAGGTCTTCCCACCCTTCTGCTGTGCAGCTGCCATGCCACACAGTGCAGCAGCAAGTCAGGAGGCTACCAATGGTGACAGAGTAGAAATTTAACAGCAATTTTTGTGTGAGATGGGTTTGTTTTAGGTTCCAAAAGAAGTATAGTCTTTTTTTGGCGTTATTCTCCTGGTGAGAGATGTTAGTAGACCACTCCACCCTCTCTGCGTCCTCCCCCTGTATGCTGCGGTCTTTACTGTATAGAAGTGTAGTTTGTCGTTGGAGCAACTCCTCAGCCAGATCTTGAACCTTCACCCTGTAGGCTGTGTCATTGTTAATTGTTACCAGTCCCACCACGTTGGTAAAATGAGTGATGGTGTGACTCCCCTGTGTCATTCCTGCGTTCAGAGTCAGAGTTGGAGATGTTCGCCCATCCCAACACTGTGGGGTCTATCCTTGTGGAGGATTATCAATACATAGATAACGTCAACAAACAGCATCCTTACATATGTGTTGTGATGGTCTAGATGTGTAAGGACTGAGTGGAGAACTGTTATACCCGCATCATGTACTGATCTCTTAATTGGTCTGATTTGTTTGTCATGGTCAATCTTGCGTTTGTACAATGCTAATAAGGCAGGTCGGGTCTTCAGCTAACCTCCTTTCCCCCATGTCCATCTATGTATTTTTTACTCCCTCAGTGCATTTGTAGACAATTGTGTATGAATATGCCTAGCTGCAGAACACAACTTAGCTTGCAGCACCCGTGATTCAATTAAATTTCTTCCAGGAAATATCAGTTTGTTGTGCTAGAATTGGAGGAGCAGTTTTTTTCAGCTAAACTCCACAAAGCATTAGATGGGGATCAGACGTGGGGAAAATAAAGTGCATCCCGTCCTTGTTTCAGGAGGAAATCTTCTTTTGATGACTTCTTGACAAAGTCAGGGAGTCCTTAAGAAATTATCTCTGATTCTGGGCACCTGAGAAAACCTGACTTCCACTCTGATTTTAGATGGTTAAACGCTCATGTGCTCTTTTCTCTCATCTCCAACCACCCCACACCCATTTTCCTTTACCCCCACAGAGCTTTTGTAGCGACGTCTATTACCCAGATGGGTATTCTGTCTCTGATGAATGTGTTGCAGGCACTCCTGCATCCAGAAGACACCATGGATTTAGTACATGTTGTTACTATCTTCAACAGCCTGCAGGGATCGCTTTTCTTTGTCATGCACTGCCTGCTGTCGAAACAGGTAGAGCACTGTTTGTGTGTGTTTGAATGAGTCCAAGAAAGAGATAAACACGGACACACACACAAAATTATCCAAAGACAAACCCAGTGCAGTTCATTTTATTTTTTCCTGATGTTCTGCTGCCCTCTGCAGGTGAGAAAGGAGTATACAGATCTCCTCTCCTATATCTTCATACCACAGAAGAAGAGAAACCATGACTTCAGCAATACCAATCCCTCTGGTGGTCATTCACAAGTAAGTCATTACACATACTCCCCTACTGTACATCTTGGGGGTATTATTATTGAGTATTTTCTTTCCAACTTGCACAGCATCTCGGAAGGACATGAAGTACTGTTAACTCCGATACATTTATCTGACACTTTCAGTGCAGTGTTACTTTCTAGACTCAAATTTTACATGAAGAATATACAAAAATATTGATTGTTACAGGTGAAGCCACACAATTTTCAGACTAAGAATACTGTACTGGAGTAGTAGCCTGTTGTGCGAGTGCTATTTAGCAATAACAAAGTGTAAAAATACTTTAAGGAAAAGACATTAGACAGGACAGCATTAAAATTTCTACTGAAGTAAAAAAATCTTATTATCAAATTATACTTCAAGTACCGAAACTAAAATTACCAATAAGTCATAATGGTATATTTGAGAATATGTATTTGTGTAATTGAAGCATTGACATGCTACTGTGTTCATCACTTTAATGTTGAAGCTGTTAAAAGTGATTGAACAATTAATTTTTTATCTTAATCTCTAATTCTAATTCACAAATGATTTTTTTAAAACATTTTTTAAATTCTATTCCTGCTTCCACTGCTGAAAATACAAATGTACATTAAATGGGCAACATTACATTGTCTTACTTTGTTTCTGAAAATGTGCTGTTTGTCTTCATTTAGGGTCCTCAGAGTTGGCGGCACATTGAAGAGATTCAAATATGACACGTTCATGATTTGATACCACCTCAAAGGCAGATTATCACACCCGTCAGGGCTCTGTGAAGTATTGCTTAAAACAGGATTGTTATCATTTCTAAATTCTTTTTGACGTTCGATTTTAATTAAATACTGCAACTGTAACATATCCAATGTTGTATCTCGTCAAATTCGTCGATTTTTTAAAAATTGCAATCTACTGTATCAACAGGTAATGGTGGCAGCATGTTTCAAACGAATTGGGAAAAGATGAGACTGTGGAAGCTGTAAAATGCTCAAAAATATGAAATCTTGGCTATCGTGTCATTCAAGTTAAACAGGAAAATAACTGTCCAGACGCTAACCCTGGGGTAGCTTAGTTAATTAGTTTTGTCGCTGTTGATGCTGGAAAGTGCTTACAGATTTGCAAATTGCTACAATTTGTTGTTATTGGCATTTTACATACAGTCCCAACTTTTCTGGTTTTGGACTTATGTTCTGGGATAAAGTTTTAATGATAATGACTGATTTTACATTTTATAATGAAGTGGGCTTTGCTTTAATAGCAGGCAGGATGTAGTGGACTTATCAAACAGTTTAATCCGGAAGGGTTTCAGGGAGACTAAAGATACTTAATAGTTCATTAGTCCATTCAAAACATATCACAACCTCAACTAAAGCTGTAGCCCTTCACAGTGATTACATGTGATACTGATACAGACTATTTATTTTCAAACACAGACTATTACGTCTCCAATGGGTTTGCTGCAAGAAAATATGAACACAGAAAGTTCCCCTTATCCTGTGTCGGGTCCTGGATCTTACATTTGTTGTGTCTTCTTTATTTAAAATAAATAAGATGTGTTTTTATTTTGTTTAATTTTTTTCTGAATAATCATCTTATTTGGGAGTTAGTACTGACTGCAAGGGTCGCAAATTGAACCAAGGATCCTTCAACTTGAAAGCGACCCGCTCTATTTACTGAGGCACAGCCATGACCGATAACCAAAAAAATGAAGAAAAAAATGGTTTCATTTTCTCATCATGCTATCATTCACTGTCAGAAATAAAGGTACGGATGAGGTAAATTTGTATTCTTTAAGGTACGACTGCATGCGACGTACCCTCAAAGGGACGGAGTTGATCTATATGGCCATAATGTGTACCTTTTTTAGGTACATGTCAGTTCTAAAGGGTACACTGATTGTACCTTTGAGGGTACTGCCTCAGCGACAAGCCCTTGGACACCTAAGGGCACACATGTAGCACATTATTTCTGACAGGGTAGCTTTTATTATAGCTGTTAGTGACTGTAAGGCGTCACATTCCTGAAGTCAGAACTTCACTCAGTTTGGTGAGATTGAGTGGAAATTGTATAAAGTTTATGTGTTTTATTGCGCTTTTCTTTTGAAACTTCTTCCACCTCTAGGTACGTGGGAGGGACTAGAAAATGAGAGAAGCAGTCTCATTTATAGAACCTGAACAGTTTATTGTTTAATAAACTGAGAAAAGCAAAGAGGGACCTTTTAGCCTTCAAAGCAATATTTAGAAATGATTGATTTTGTCTTATGCTGTTTATACGAATTGTCCAGGCCACTAATGTCTTTGTTAACAATTAAACTGTTCATTGGTTGTAACATGTGGCTGCACTTTTTTTTGACCACCAATACCTTTGTTTCATGCATTGCAAAAAACATTTTTATGTGAAAAGCTACATGCGTTATGTATCATTATATTTTGTGGATATAAGAATCCTCTTCTATCTTTACATTTGTATTGTAGAATATATTAAAGTACTGTAGACAACTACAGTACTGTTTTCTGTCAATAAAGTGCTCCAAACCTTTTTATTAAAGCTTCTTCATCTCAAGAAAAAGTCTGTAGTTTATTAGCAAGTATATAGTGTTTTTTTTCCCCCTGCAGGCACAAAATGGCAACATTTGGAATGTTCTGTGACAAAAACAATGCATTCATAATTCAGAGCTGACCTGTGGGATCTTGACTCAGCGCAGTGACGCAAGAGTTTGTGAGTTACAACCTGCGCTGCTCTCAGCTGCATGTTGCCACTCATCAAGCATTTTATCTCTGTCAGTGGCCAACATTGTTGCTCGATCTGAAGCTCTAAGACACTTCTTTGGACTTGTGGAGGAGCGCAGCCCATTGCTGCTTTCTTTATTTCTTGGTAAAAGGGATTTTTCGAAATTCGCCTACAGGTGAGCCTTGCTAAACTAAAAGTCAGTGTGCTGTGAATGTGAGGGTTTTGGTACACATGGTCACTGTTTTTATCCCCACAGAAAATACGATGAATCTGATGAGTGGTGTCACAGTGTGCCGCAGTTTGTTTGGGGCAGTATGGCTGCCCCACTTAACCTGGCTCTGTGGCCTGTTGGCAGGGCTGGGGCTCTGCGTGGTCTGGAGGGGCTCCTGGGAGTTCTTACATGTCACTCTGCGCACCATCAAAAGGGACCTAAAGTAAGTACCTTGTGAGAACGTTTTCACCTCCCATGCTGCTTGCTCCATTTCTATTTTGCCATCGTATGTACTTCCCACATTTTCGACTGTATCTGACTCTATCTAAAAGGTGCCTGGTTGTAATCCTGCGAGTGAAGTTTTCCATGTACCGTCATCTGCGGAATAGACACATAATCCCTAGCTTGTTTGCCCGGATTGTGACAAAATACTCGAACAAACCCGCATTGGTCTATGAAGCGACGGGAGAGGTGGGTCTTAACTGAGTATTCCAGATAAATCAGCCCTGTTATCGTCCAATCTCATGGTGTTTCCGTATTCATTATGTTCCAGGTTTGGAGTTTCTGGAAGCTGCAGGAGCGCTGCCATGCTGTTGCTCACTGGGCGCTGGCACAGGGATGGACTGAGGGCGATGTGGTTGTCTTGTACATGGAAAACCAGCCTATGCTTGTGGCTCTCTGGTTGGGTCTGGCTATGATTGGTGTAGAGGCAGCACTCATCAACTACAACCTTCGGCAGCAAACGTTCCTGCACTGCGTCGGTGTGTCTGGTGCTCGGGCAATGGTGTTCGGGTCAGAGATGAGAGGAGGTAATTCCTTTGAGATGGATGCAGTTGGATAGCCTTAGATATTTACTGTCAAGTAATTAAATCAGGTTCCAGGTTTGATGCTCTGCTGTCGCTCTTCAGTTCTTAAACTTTTATTGCCTCCCAGCGGTGTTGGAGGTGAGCGACTCTCTGCATCCTGACATGGTTTTGTTCAGCACTGGTGAGCGTGATGGTGAGGAGAATATCTGCGGGCTGAAAGTTCAGAGCCTGGATGCCCTGTTGGAGAGTTCACACACACATCCACCGCACTATACACCCCAGAAGGACTTTAACGGTAAGGCTGCGTATGGGGTATGGGTATGACCGTGTTGCCCTATCACGTCAGCATCTTTCACAACTCAAAATCTCGATTGCAACACTGTCTTTTCCTCAGCAAGTCTTTTCCTGCCAGAGTAAACTGCTGCTCACATATCACTTTTTCTCGTCTTCCTATTACATTAAATCCGATCGATAGCGCTCAAAAACACACATACCACTGTCAAACTGTTGACAAACTTCAATGAGACATCAAATGTCAACTTTTAAATATATTGCGAAGTGTTCAAGTCTGTACTTGCACCTCCTGTCAGACATGCAGATTACGTGGAAGGAAAGACAGAAGCGTGTTTAGGAATGGTGGGGATGTTGGGGTGTATACTATATGCATGAGAGATGCAAATAGACCAAAAAGAAAGCATGAGGATGCATTCTATCCTCTCCCATCTCTCTCTCCACGCAGACAGACTCTTCTACATTTACACCTCTGGTACAACTGGAATGCCAAAGGCAGCTGTAGTCGTGCACAGTCGGTGAGTTTGAACCACGGACTACATATAATGGGCGGGTGTATGGGCGGGAAACTTGATATGGCCCCTCCGCTTTCTAAACTCTACCGAACAGATTCTGGCTCCAAATGATGACACCAGAGCAAGATGGATATTTAAGCTTCATTTATTTGCCACAGAAGGATGTGGGGACACGTCATCCATTGCTATCTATGCCAACAGTTTGAAATGATGATGTTCAGTGTTCATTGATTCGTTCATACAGGTGGAATGAGATGAGAATCTTGACAAAAATACCTTAAATTACACTTCCAGTAGTAGAAACGCTGCAGGGCAGCTATGTCTCATTGCATCAGCTCTGCGTCTTTGCCCACACATGTCTGAATATTTCCACAACCTGCGGAGAATCATTTAAAAAAAGGCTTGAATATTTTTTAGGTCAAATGGCTGTTTGTGTGTTCTAATTAAGCTCAGGGTTTCAGCGTGTTTTGATGTGCTGACAGCTGGAGATGTTGGATGTTTCTCGTTAGGTATTATCGTATCGCCTCCTTTGGCTTCCACTCCTTCGGCTTGTGTCGTGATGACATCATCTACAACTGCCTTCCCCTGTATCATTCTTCAGGTAGGCCTCCCCCGGTTTGTTCTCCCAGCCATTACCTTTCCCCCACTTTTTTAATAAGACATATTGTTGTATATTCAGTGACTTCAATTCACATGTTTTATTAATTGTGTCTTATAAGATGAAGAACACACATAAAAACATTGTCATAATCTGCTTCTCACCTTCTCAAAAAATAATTTCCTTGTTGAAAATATGAATGTTTACAGGTACCATCATGGGCGTAGGCCAGTGTTTGCTGTTTGGTTTGACTGTGGTCATCGGGAGGAAATTCTCAGCCAGTCGTTTCTGGGATAACTGTGTCAAACACAACTGCACTGTGAGTACACACCATCGCCAAAGTCCTTCTCAAAGACAAGTGTCAATCTGCAAGGCAGCTGCAATGCTGATTCTCTTAAACCTAAACCCACTGAATATAGTGCTCTGTATGTGTGTGAGACCAGGTAATTCAATACATTGGTGAGATTTGCCGCTACCTGTTGGCCCAGCCGGTCCGCTCATCTGAGGCACATCACCGGGTCCGTGTTGCCTTTGGTAATGGCCTCGGTCCCTCCATTTGGGAAGAGTTCGTTTGGAGATTCAGAATACAACGAGTTGGGGAATTTTATGGTGCCACCGAGTGCAACTGCAGCATGATCAACATAGATGGAAAGGTGCGGGTCATTAGCTCCACCAAGGAAGCTATTTCTTACCACCTGTGACTTTGTTTGTTTGCTTGTCTCTTTGTTTTTATTAGGATGACGCAGAAATTACAGGATGGTTTGGCATGAAGATTTTACCAGAGATCAGCCTTGACCGAACCTATAGTGCACTTCAACCGCCGGAACGTTAACCAGAAACTGTGAACCTTTTGAGGAACTCGTACCTTTCAGTTTAGCGCTGTGGCAATTGCTCTACCCCCAGAACAGTCGCTGCTCACGGGTAGTATTTTCCAAAGGGTCAGGGGCTTTGCAAGCAGTGCTTGCAGTGCTGAACATTTTGGATTGGCTGAGTACTCACAGCATTTTATTTCAGGTGCCATGTGTAAAAGTCTGCAGCTGCAGGCTGGCGGTTCATTTTTTTAACCTTGCTTAAAGACTGCTTTTGATGGAGTCACAGAAAAAAAGCGTATGACAGATGGTGAGGGGCAGACCTGGCTAAAGATTTAGGCAAATGATGATATCCAGTGAGAATTGGACATGACAACCTGCAAAAAGCAGGTCTAAGCTAAGATATCGTCAAGGTTGACTGAGGTGAATATTCTCTACACAACCAAACGAGCTCAGCTGAGGAAGCTGAAACAAGACTACAAGAAAATAAAGAATTATAGCAACCACTGTTGCTCTGACCAGCAAATGAACGTCATCAGTCTGAACAATGGGCCACAGGAAGCTTTTAGTTCCTTGAAAGGGTGTCCCTGAAAGTAAATTATCCTGGTACTTTTGGTTGAAATGCACCTTCAGATCACATTACTTTTTTGGCTATTAAGATCTGGATCTAGGGGTGCTTTTTGATCTTCGGGCTTATAACCTCAGAAATGTTCAAAGCTCGAGACAGAATGAGGGGGGGAAAACGCTGCCACCAAATTGTAAAATCATAAGATATATTATAATCAAATCAAAAGCACTGACATTAAGAAAAAGTTTATTAGGGAGAATAACTACTGCATATATTAACAGAAATCCATTTTGAGGGGTCAAGAGACTGAAATATCACCATTTATGGGTTGGGACCTTTTTTTGCAGGCTGTGTAACATGCTGGGGGGATTGATCAGTCTTGGCAGATCTTGGATGGCTATTTTTTTTAATGACTTCAAGATACAGTTAAAAATATTCAAACTCTATCCTGTGTCATGCGTTTTATGTTCAGGTGGGGGCGTGTGGCTTCAACAGTCGCATCCTGCCCAGCTTTTACCCCATCAGACTGGTGAAGGTGCAGGGGGAGAACGGAGAGCTGCTCAGGGACTCACAGGGACTCTGTGTACCCTGTTTGCCAGGTGAGAGCACACACACACACACACACACACACGCACGCGCACGCACACACACACGCACACGCACACGCACACGCACACGCACACGCACACGCACACACACACACACACACACACACACACACAACCAGGACTGGATACAGATGTTACAAATGCACCAACTGTATGCAGATGAGCCTGGCATGTTAGTGGGATGCATCAACCACACTGATCCCCTCAGGAGATTTGATGGCTACGCTGATCAAGATTCCACCAATCAGAAAATAGCTCACAACGTCTTCAAGATGGGAGACTCTGCTTATGTCTCAGGTATGTTTTATTCCGTCACTTTAGAGACACATCAAGTAGAATAGCTCTCAGTAGATACCTCAGTTATACCTCTGCCAAGGCCCAACAGTGACCTTAAATTAAAAGTCCTGTAGCTGCCCTCTTATCCCTATCTGCTCGAAATTTAATGGGTTCTTACTTGGCCTATTCTGGGTCATCTCAACAAGTTTCTTCAAAATCTATTTGTGTTTATGTAATCTGGTATACAAACAAATAAAAAAGATTGGCTCGCTAGAACACATACATCCACCAAGGCACAAGAGTCCTCTTAAGGGCGCGCTAATACTTGGACCTATTGCTTCGTATTGTGCCGAAGCACAAGTGGCCCCCCCTTCCCAGTCCTCCGCAGGCCTGCACTCACACGGCGCCGAAGTGAAGCTTGCCCGGGCACAGTTACATCATCACCAAGAGTCCTTTTTATACAGTAAACAAATACAGGGAATCCCAAAACAATAGATGATAACTCAGAGGCCATGACTGCAACTTTACTGACTTTGTGGCTTTGTGGAGTTGTTTTGCTCAGATGCAGCCGTCTTATATTCCCAGAGTTTACCGATTATGCAAGACGGCGATTGTCAAGAGGAATGATGGTATCGATTATATGTCATGTCTACGTCACATTCCTGTGTTTATGCTCCTCCATGTGCAACTGTACCATGCTGAAGCACACCTCTTTCAACCCTACCAGAGCCAAAGAAGTGTACTGTGAGCACAGCACGAAGAGCTCACAATACTCATTCAAACCACAGACGCCTAGTGTGAGTGTGCCCTAAATTTAAATTCCTGGATCGGTCTGTATACTAAATGTGGATCTGCAGCAAAAGTTTGTCCTTGGTCCAGTACCAATCGTCTTTACGAATTTTGCTAAAATCCACCCAGTGGTTTTTGTGTAAAAAAAAACGAAACCTAACCAACTAACCAACAATCCGACAGACAGAGAGGTGAAAAGTTTACCTCCTTGGCAGAGGTAAAAATAATGAATGACTCAATTCTGTGGATTCATATTACTCCTGCGGTTCCAAGACAAGTATAAACTTTAATCCGCATTGATTGTGAAAGTTAGTGATTCACCATCTGTGATATGAGACCGCGATCTTTCACCCTGTGCAAGCTCGATGTGAAGTGATTACTCCACAGAGACATAAACACCCAGCTTAAATACCCACAAACACACATGGTATTACACAGGTTGCACACAGGAGACAATATGATTCACCTTCATGCTCCAAGTAGTCCGAATCTTTAAACCGTCTTATTTGATCATAGTGAAACCTGTGCAGCGTAACTACCGACCTTACCTTCTGCTCTGTGATACCCTTGTTATTCCCTCTGTTTGCTCCTGTCTCTGTCTCGTAGGTGACGTGCTGGTGATGGACAAATATGGCTACATGTATTTCAGGGACCGCAGCGGTGACACGTTTCGGTGGAGAGGGGAGAATGTTTCCACCACAGAGGTGGAGGGAATCCTCAGTGGCCTTCTGGGTCACACCGGTGTAGCCGTCTACGGAGTGTCTGTACCGGGTAGAAATGAGACACGGCAGTCAGGGCGGGAGGACACGATCAAGGGATTAATGATGGTGTTACATCATATAGTCTGTTCATGACCTCACCTGTCTGTCTGCAGGTGTGGAGGGAAAGGCCGGTATGGCAGCAGTGGCCCACGCAGGAGGACAGTTTGACCTCGGTGCTTTCTTGATCGCCACACAAAAAGCGCTTCCGTCTTACGCGCGCCCCATCTTCCTTCGACTCACGCCATCTGTTGACACTACAGGTGAGACACCGATGCAAGGACACGCAAGCACAGACGCAGCAAAGGGTCACATACGAACTCGTCTGTCCGCCTTTGTCCTCAGGTACCTTCAAACTCCAAAAGACACGGCTGCAGAGGGAAGGATACAAGCCGCGAGGATGGACCGAAAAGATTTATTTTCTGAACAGTCGTGCTGGGAGTTACGAGGCTGTTACTGATGAACTATACGGCGCCATCATGGAGGGGAGAGTGCATCTGTAAGGCAGGGGGAGGCAGAGAAGATCCAGAGAGGATGGAGTATGCATCTCAAAGAGGATTTAGTAACAACTACAACCCTGCAAAAGTGAAAATATGATATTTTTTTTGTAATTAAATAACCTCACTGCAAGCATCCATTAAAATACTACCAATTTTTTACAATTTGAGAGCGATCCAGATCGGAATTTGGATACAGATTCTGGATCTGGATCACTTTTCAAACATGGATGTAAATCAAAAACTATTGTGTGGGTTTTCATGAAAGATTTTGAGTATATCAGTCTTACATCATGAAACAAATGTTTACAAGGTCTACACCCACACCATGTTAGCAGCTGTAGACACAGACATGATAACATGCCCACAGGGACAGATTCCAACAGTGTTGATGTTAAGCAGGTATGATATTTATCATAAGAGCTCAGTTCTCACAGTCTCGCCAGACGACACCCCAGATCCCTGCCTCTCCTGACAGCCCTCAAACTTTTGTGCTTCACTGACTCAGGCAAGTCATTTGTCCAATCATCGGTGGCATAATATAGACACCAACACCAGTATTTGTAATCTATATACAGGATGATATTTGTTTCCACACAAACATTCTTTATTTTTAAAAAGAAGCCATTATTTTGATTCGGCAAGTGTGTGTGTGTGTGTGTGTGTGTGTGCGTGCTATTTTTCTTTAAGAAGTATGACAACATATGGTGTTTTCAGAGTGACAGAAATAACTGTTTTTACTGAGAAGTAGATCTGTGAGAGACATGTTTCAGTTCCTGTTTAGTTTCTTGCCTCCACACAGCAGGAGGGCGATGTGACGTAGGTGTGAATGTCAGCTTGCGGGTGTCATGACACACGACGCAACAACAAAAAGGCGTGTGGCGGGGTAAATATGACTGTCAGCACATTATCAGAGCGATGGAGGTGGAATGATGGATCATAAGCCAATATTAGTGTACTCACTCTATGTTTGCCATAACTTCACACATCGACCAGTAAGTGACAAGTAATCACACTATAGAAATGACAAGCTGGGTTTGAGGTGATCTCTGCCACCATCAACAAGTTAGTAAATAATTAAGTGCAGCTTTCAGGTTATTTGCCTCACATCATTATTACTATTTCATGCCACCTTGTGCTTCACAGCATGTCAGACAAAATATTTGTGCTGTACTACGTTGATTTAACTGTGCTTGATATGTCTGAAAAAGTCTGAAAAAGTAAGTGAGAATTCAGCTGCCTGAGGAAGCAAAAATCTTACAGGCGTCTCATGAGGGCTGAGCTTAGCAAAAAATAACTAATTATTAAAAAAACTTATCAAGGTCAATTAAATTACAGTAAATTGTACATTTACACCACAGGGAAGTGTTGACACTGAATTGAATGGCATTAAATTTTTGCAGTATCTTAATGATTTGTCCAAACTGGTTTTCCATTATACTTTAGTATAAAGTTATCACGGTATCATTTTGGTACTTCAAAGATGTAGTTCATCATTTAATGTCATTCCCAGGTTGTCAGAGACTGATGTTGACATCAAACATTGATGTTTTGCATTGGTGACCGGCCTGACCTACTAAACTGAAGAGTCAATATTTGTTTACTAGTTACCGGCAATGAAAGTCAAGATTTTAGTCAAAATTGCCAATTTTCCTGATGATATTTGTATTTGACCTATCACTAAACACTAAGCAACCATTATGAAGCATATTTATAGGTCAATAATGTGACAGTATTCACATAACCTGATTGTTAGTGTTTTTATACGTGCGTGTCTTGACGTCTCACTCAAATTTCACGTCTCGAAATCTAAACGGGCATTCAAGACCGATGATATCGATAGTATTTACCAGCTCAGTTTTCAGTTTGGAGCCTCTTTGAATGCCACTCTAAATTCTTCATCTGTGTGGGCAGGAAAAATTAATATTTACAGGAGATAACAAAAAAATGCCTGGCTGCCCGTTTGTTTAAACATCCGCTTGCTGAGGTTGCAGGAAGCACGTTCATGAAAAAGCTTGGACAGCAATGAAATTCAAGATCTCTGTTGAGAAATCTACTATTATTTCATGTGTTTGTGCCAATGTTTGGTTTGCCTTTGAGCCAGCAGGGCAGCTGTCGCTGGAGACCAGGCATTCAAGCGTTTGTTCTAGCAATCATCTTCCCTGCAGAAGAGTCCTAGAGGAAAGCAGTAAATCCCTGCCAGCTGCTGTGTATCTGATGATACAACATGATGCCGCTGTCAGCGGAGGCATACTGTATTTTGGGTCTTTTACCTCTGAGGTTCCTTTTAAACGATCACAATACAAAGTAAATCTCTTGGTACGAGATGATTCATGTAATAAGAAGGATTATATAATTATAAAATATGTTAATGTGACTTGACATGCCTCAATTAATTCATTTTCCCTGTAAAATACAAGATAGAGGGTTCGTATGTGCTTTAGCACCTCTTTTTACTTACTCTATTGAGGAAAAATGTAAAATTCCCAGTTTGTGACAGTATTCAGAGCAAAGCATGTTAAGGAGTGATTTGAAGACAACCACCCATCCGTTCATGATTTATTATTATATTTATTATCGTGTCAAGGCCTCAGATATTACATTGATTGAACTAATGTTTTCAAAGCAGTCCAAATGTGAGTGGCAGTTGCAGTCAGTTGCCTCAGTCTCAGGTTGAAGGTGAAGTCTACGTCCTGCATGGCTCGCAGCTGCACCTTACTTACATCACATTTACAAGTCTCCTGCTCATCCAAACATGACACACTCTCTCCCTTTTCCACCACTGGTCCAGACTCAGCTGAGCAGGGAAATGGTCTCACATCAGTTTGTAATTTCCGAACAGAGATCTGCTCGCTCGGAGTTGAAACTTACGCGCCAAATGAGGCCATAAATCACTCTGCAGTGTCAGCTTGACTTCAACGATACTGCGATTTATGGTGCATTCTCACAACCCAGGGCTAAATTCATGCCTTTGCTTGTTGTTTTTTTTTTACCACTTTGCCCGCTGCCCTCCTTGGAGGTGCAGCTCCTCTTTCGTTGAATGGCCCATTTTTGAAGCAGAAATAAGGTTATAATAGCTTTTGATACTAGTTAGCAATATAGTGTGTTTTGTGCAGATTTTTGCAGCATGCACAGTTTCTGATTGTGCAGTTGCATGGTCACCGGTTCAAACCTGATTCGGGTTTGAACTAAAATGGCAGGATTGAGAATTGAGGCGTACAGTGATAGTTTATCTACTACATAACAGGCCTGAGTGAAGCTAATGGATCCAGGTTCAAGGACCTTTAATATTTTGAGCTCAGCTGATGTTCCTCATCAATCATATGTCACTGAGTCCATTATTGGTAAAGGTATTATGTTTTATGTTATTTACAAGTGTTTTATTCAGGGAATTTTACTTATTAATGTCACATATTTTGGGTGTTCATAACTGAAAACTGTGTGATTAATTTACCACAAAAATGAATTTTATATATGTATATATATATATATATCTTTTCATTCTGTTAAAGATTCAATCAAAGTCATAGCCAGACATAAAATGTTGACCTGTGACCGTGGCTTCCTGGTTATCATATATCTCTCTTTACACTGTCATGCAGGTGCTGCTGTTGGTGCAGGATTGTGTGGGTGTTATCAGATATGAAGTCTGCGACTGAGCCGCAGCTTCTCACATGCTGGAAGAGATTAAATGATACACATCACAGCAGGACAGCAGCTGTCTGTGCGGTGTGGGAGATTTCTTTTTTTCTGGGGCTCGCCGTTGCATGTCCCTCTCCGTCTCCGCTGACAGCCGTCTGTCTCTATCTTCTAACGACGAAAGAATTGTGACGACAGTGACGCTGTCTCGACTGTACAGCTCAGTCGCCAGTTTACTCGGTTATACACAACTGACTCTGGGTTGTAACTATTTAAAAAAGAAGTCACATTGTTCCCTGAAAATGGTTTGTGGCCTGAGTTCAAACAGATGAAAGGGTGAATTATAGAAATCATGCACAGCTCCTGCTAATAAATGCCCCCACAGGGAACCACACGCTGTAAAAATGAACTAGTTGAACTAGTTTGGGGGTGTGTCTGGGCTGCCTGCAAGAGTTCGCTGAACAGATGTTGCATTTATTCAAATATCTCCATCACTGTCCCACTATGTTTTGGTGCTGAAGTGTTTTCCAAATTGAGTTTACTATTTTGTGTCTATTTGGGTTCAATGTGGCAAAAAGTTACAATGAGCCGACAAAAAATAATTATCGGCTTAGTTGAGCTTGTGCTGAAAATGATAATACCAAATACTAGCATGGTAAACATTTTTCAATACACTAAAAATGAAGTCAAATCTGTCAGCAGCATTAAAACAACTAGTTCATTTTTATAGTATTTGTAAACATTTTCATAATTTCCATATAAATGAATAAAATGGAATGTCCCCCTAAAGTCAAATACAATAGATGTATACATTCATATATATTTCACTGATGTCCCTGTTTTGTCTAAATGTTCATCCACTTTAGCAGAGTCATAGTTAACATTACACACGGCCTCCATAAATTACATTATATTACAAATTACTAAGTGAATTACAGTCTGTGAAATTCTGAAAATATTTCCTGGAATATTGTTCCTTGTTGGAATATAGTTTGTTCTAATATTCTGAATCTGTAAAGTTGGTGGAGGGGAAGTGTAAAGTAGCAAAAAATGAAATTACTGAAAGTATTAACTCCCTCAAAATAGAGTATATACTGATTATTCGAAATGTTTAAACTACTGTGTCTTTTTTTCTGAAACACTTCAGTGAAGCTGTTAAGAAGGTGCCAGTTTTGGTGAAATTTGTGATAACTTCTGGTAACTTGAATGTAATATTTTTGTATTACTAATGTATTTATTATGCAAAGATATAGATTAGATAGATAGAGATATAGATAAGATAAGATAAGTCTTATCCGTTTAACTCTCTTTGGGGCAAATACACCTTTAACCTGCCTCTCAGTCTCATTCCCTGTTATTCATGCTCAATAGCAGAAAATGTTGCTATTTGCTCAAACATCCACGTGCCTGCAGACTTGCACACTGGTTAAATCTCGAAATTATAACAGTATCTATATTGCTTGGGCATTTACACATCAAATTCAGTGAAATAAGAGGGAAAAACAAAATATTCCCAAATTCTGCTTTCTGTGATCTGTCTTTTAGATTCACACTCTCGACCTTGTATTGGACACCGCGAGAACACCAAGTTTCTCCACCTATCTGATTAGATTTTTCCTTTTGATGTTTCACCTGCACTTTAGACACACTAGCATTACATTGCTGAAGTTCTCCTGCTGTCAATGTGTGAACACGTTCTGATATTGGCGATGCTGGCCCCTCACTGCCGGTATCACCTCAGATCAAATCTACCGACAAGCATGTGGACAAACGCATGGATACCACTGAAATATGCAGGACTTAGCTCAGCTGACTGAAATGTGCTTCTTGGCCACCAAATCAAAGGTTTAAACTAGGAAGCACTCATGTAAACCTCAAAGCAGTTAAATTCCGTGCAACATACTGTATGTTACCAAGCAATAAATGCTTGCAGTTTGTGTTTGTTTTGGGCTTTCATTTGTAATTTTTAGATCATTTGGTGCGAAAAAGAACACATATAGGCATCACCTGACAGGTGCCACACGAACCGAAGAGCCAGCTGATTCTGGCTATGTGATGGATGGGATGGAGATATGTCCAAAAATGTTTTTGAACTGTCAGTGACCTTGACCTTTGACCTCAAAGGGCCAAGATAATAATGATAATAATCTGTAGCCAGTTCTGTCAGTTACAAAATGACACTAGTTGTACCTCTCTACTTCAATTCTGGCTGGAGTTATCGACAAAAAACATGCCTTTTGACCTTTTCAGTGAGCTTTTAGTAAAAAAACAAAGAAACTGGAAAGTTAAGAATATATACACATACAGTATATATAAATATATATGTGTATATCTCTCTTTGGGTGGGCAGTGGCAGTTTACGCATCCCTCACATTAATGCATCCGGAGCATTATTCACACTGCCAGTTACAGCTATGACTTTTTAATTTCCTATCTCTCTCCTGTTTCTCTTGTAGCTTCTATGGGCTCTTTGTTTTGTTTTCCTTTTATTTTATGAACACTGTTTTGAAATGTGGCACTGGAAGAAAGCTGTTATTGTTAACAAGGGGCGGCCAACAAACCACTGCCCACTCCTGCCAGGCCCGTTTTAATGCAGGTATTTGAGAGTGGTTTGTTGTGTTAGGCAGAAATGGTGCGTTCTACTGTCATGTCTGCACACCAGTGCAAGAGCATTGTGGGCTAGTGGATGACGTGTGCCGACACATCAAAGGCCTGCTTACAGGCTGCTGCTGCTATTCATGGCCTATATGGAGGTAGCCCGAACATGCTTTCATGTGTGTTGAGTCTGTGCTTCATGTGGAAGCGGTCATGTGGGGTGTCCCCCACAGCTATTCCTGTCTTCATACGGTGTCCCATAAGGTCTGGCTACTGAATCATCATCATTTACACACGGTTCCATGTATTGTTTACAGTGGTGCAGTGGTTGGCACTGATACCTCACAGTAAGAAGGTGAAGCCCCAAGGTTCAATTTCCGGGTCAAGACTATCCTGTGTTTGAGTGGGTTCTCTCCGAGTACTCCGGCTTTTTTGCCACAGTCCAAAAACATGCAATGGGGTTTAAGCTAATTGGTCACTCTAAATTGCCTGTAGGTGTGAATGTGAGTGTGACTGGTTATCTGTCTCTATGTCATCCCTGCGATGATCCCTGCGTGGTCAGGGTGTACCCCGCCTTTGCCCGCTGATTCTGGGATAGGCTCCACCCCGCTGCACAACTTTGCATACGTTGCACACGTTAGATAATGGATGGATGGAGGGGTGGAATAGAAGCTGCGTTCTTCCTTGACGAACTTCTGATGCAGCCAGAAGGCAATGAAGACGAGGTGAGAGATCATTACACAAGAAGCCATCATCTAAACCTCTTTGCATCCTTTAAATCCTCCTTCTGTCTTTCCTCTGTCAACCAAAAGCCCTTCCCACCTCTGTGAAATTAGATTAAAAACCATCCCCATCCCCAAAATTTAATTCAAAGCTGTTCCCGAGTTATTTGGAGTGCTTGAACGTATTTAGTCTCATGAAATAAAGAAAAAAACATAATTATATTGTCAAATTTCCACCGCCCATGGGCAAGAAATTGGTTTTTAAATCTTACACTCCATGTCATGAGAAAAAAAAATTGTAACGTGTGCTGTCTTGCTGCCTTGTTTTCTGTTTAACTGAGCCCTGCGATCTTCTTATCTCTCTACCCTTCGGGTGTTGGGAAGCATGGTGGTAGAAGTGATGTCTTACTTCAAGTATTTCCCGGGATTATTGGGCATCACAGCAGCAGGAGGACAGCTTTGATCAGAGTGAGTGAGATGACCACTTCAGTGTACTATGTACCGTATGTTTAATCTCAAGCACGAATGCATCTCAAATCTTTTTCTTCCAACCACTAGTAGCTATTTTTATGCTTTCTGAGGTCTACAGGACAGCAGTGTTTTAGGTAAGAGCTGCATTGGAGTAGCCGCAACCGACTGCAAAAGATTTGCTTCTGCATAGCGATGCTTCCTGGAGACAGGTGCATTTGGCAGTTTTACAATTTAAAGTCTTTGTCCTTTGTGTTTTCCGCTTATTTTAATCATTTCCCTCCATATATGAACAGCACACAGTTCTGAACCAGTTGCTCCCAACCTGGACATCAGGCACATTTAGAAACCATTAAAATCTCAATTTCCTAAAGCTATTAAAGAGATAAGCAATAGGAGTTTTTAAATTATGCATGTATTTTTTTTGCAGTTTGTCTTTAACATGCATGATCTGTTTTCATTTTTAAAACTTAGTGTCTGGGATGCCTTCATTTTAGGTATTTTAATTTAAAACAATGACTGTTTTTGTAGTGTATGTTCAGCTCTCCGCACTGAAGCTTAAATACCTCAGACTTAGTAATGTCAAAAGGCAAAATCACTCTTTGGTTGAACTGTTGGCAACTTGCACTAAAGCCATAATCTGCTTCACTTTAAATGGAAGCAAGCCAGCAATGTATGAATAGACTTGAACATGGCAGCTGAAGCGTTTAAGCACAAGTTGACAGCAGAGGCAGGTTCATTGATCAAAACTTCTCTGAGGCAACAACAGAGGCATGTTTATTCTTTAGGCCACTTCGTTATTTGACTGGCAGCTACACAATGGTGTAATTATGTGATGGAATGTGAAGAGTTTATGAGGCCTGAAGCACAGCTTGTCTTAATAGAAGCTCATTCACGATTCTTATCAAGTATTTAAAGTAATGCACATGGACATTTTTATTAACTCATTGTAAATGCATTTTATTATTATTTTATGATTATTATTTTTAAAAAACTGTGGAATATATCATCTGCTCAGTATTTTGTACCCAAAATCCACTGCTTGACTATAGTGCTACACTCCCACCAGACAGTGCCGGAGTTGTACTCAGAGAGGGGCTCCACACTTGCCACAGTGGAATCTGGAGACCTCGGAAGTTTCTCTGCAACGTCGCTTTACAAACATGGTTGTGCACTCAGAAAGCGAAGGCAAAGAACAGCATTTATTAAAAATGCCCCATCTCACGACCTTCCACTTGTCTGTCTCCTGTCGGGTTACATGTGTCGTCATGTTCTTGCAGGTTCTTGATATTCGTGTTTCACTGCTGACCCCTCTCAGCACACAATGGGGAGCCAGATGTAAAAATTCATTTGTATTTTTCTTGCTGATGTATTTGAAAGTGTTTAGCTCACTTTCCTCATATTTTTTAAGCCATTTCATCTAAAATGTGCTAAATATGATTTGAATATGTAGCTGTTAACATGTTTACAGATAACAAAGGAGTTAAACATTAAGCATCAAATATAAATCAAAATTTTAAAAATTTAAAACTAAATATTGACTTAAATCTTCAACAATTAGATTTGATATTTAATGTTTAACTTCTTTGTCATCTATAAACATATTAAGGTACATATACATATCACGTTCAACATATTTTAGATTCATTTTTTGTGTCAAATGTGAGCAAAATTGGCTACGCATGAGGAAAGTGAGCTAAATATTTTTAAAATATATCAGGAAGAAAACTATAACTGAATTTCTACATTTGGCATCCCATCGCTCACGGCGTGCGGCTGTGTGGTTAAAGGTGTGTGACACGCTGGAAGGCCTCAGATTTTCACACACTGTTTAAACAAACAGCCCCTGCAGAACTTAAAATCTCTGTTATTGCTGGAAGGGGACCCTGATAGCGAGAAAGCTCTGCCCATGTTCACACAGTGTGAGAATGATTTTAGGATCTGTATCGTTATGGAGAACAAGCCCTCTTCATCCACCATCGACCAGTCAGATCAGTGATGAGGCCTTTTAGCCACTAGTCGAGGCTTAACCGTTGAAAAATAACTTGTTAGTACTGTTTTGACTAATAGCAAAGTTAAAACAGTATCATACAGTTTTAGAGAATGTACCGTCGAGCCTTTGATTCACATAACAGCTGTCTAAGTATTCACTTTGATGATTAAAATCATAACAATAAGCCACAGCTGTAGTGCGATACATAAGTTTATTGCAACAACAATCTGGCGACAGAAAAGATCTTGTTGCTGCATGCAGGTATAGACATAGTCAGATACCCAAGACATTACAGATACGCAGCTTCATACACTATCCACGACATCCAGAAGAATCAGGAGCAGGGAGGAGGCAAAACAAAGGTGGGGGGGGGTAACAATGTGGTTTCTCATACAGTTTTATCAGGGTAGTCTGGAACATCTCCAAGGCCCCATCTTGTTTTTAATGCAGGGCCACAGAGTCTCCCACATAAAAGCCTGCCAGCTGTGAAGGACTCTGAAGAAGCCGGTCAGGTGAAGTAAACTTGTCATTGCACACATTAAAAAAGTCTTTGCACTATGTGCTTGAATCTGATAAGATTCAAATCACGTGCCCTTGCAGCATAAAAACAGAGGCAAAAATGCAACAACACTGCAGTCAAAAAAGCTGACTGTGCCACTTTTGTTTGACGTTGATAGAAAAAAATAAATCTGGAGATATGAAAGCATGGATTTAGTAAAATAAATCTATATTTACACATGTGTAAAGGCATGCCAAATGGAATTTAGCATATGCTGTATTCATTTAAATATCTCTGCCATTTTGTTTTTGACATACTAGAAGTCGAGTTTGTGTTTGTGTCCTATTTGTTTTAGATAATAAAAAAACGTATTTTTCTTAAAAAAAGAAAAAAATCTGGTTTTTGTAGGGCATGTTGGTCCAATTAATGAATTAATGAATTGACTGTAGTGCGTGTCATGAAAAGGATAAAAAAAAAAAAAATGGTATTTGTATTGTGTTAATGTAAGCGGCATCATTGTGTTGTTACTTTTAGAATATTTAGGACTGTCTTTATACTCATTTCTTGACTAATTTATCTTACGTTTATAAAATCGATAAAGTTGGCTGCGTGAAACCAGGTTTGAAAAACTGTCTATTTTGACTCTATTCACAATATGACACATACCTGAAGCGGACATTTAAAGTCCCAATGGAG
>KV751376.1:951900-966059 GCA_001698575.1 Mola mola | reverse complement strand
CAGAGGGCGCGACATAAAGTTGGGATGAATCGGGATAGTCGGGAACTACAGCAACTGCGTACCTCCACTAAACTCTGCTGAACTCTGCTAAAAAGTTGAAGGCTGACTGACATGAAATATATCGTTCAATAGGCGAAAGTACGTTGATCTAAAATGTTTCGTATCAGGCGGACTGTAATCGCGGTGAGGCAGTGGTCCCAACCTGTGGAAAGACTAAAGGGGAACACATTCTTTTTAATAAAATGTTCCCTGTTGGGGCCCCATAAATAATTTGAAGAATTAAAATGACTGAGGCGTTGTCGTTCTTGGACGCGACGCTGCGGCGCAGTGGGACACGTGACCGACACGCCCATATGCTGCCTTCCGCCCGCTCCGGCTGGATCTGTTAAAGGGGAGGACGGCAGTTCCAGCGTGCCTGGCCTGACGGCAAACTTAAAAAAAAAAAAAAAAAAATCTTGTTAAATGAAATCATTCCAATCCTAAACCCGAGAGGATTAATTTTCGGCATTTACGCGAGGCGCAAACAGGTGGGCCTAACTGTCCTGTAACTTCCCCCCGAACGAGTCCGGACCTGCCCTTTAACTCAGGCAGCTCCGCCGCCATGTATCCACTGTCGGCATAACACAACAGCGGGACCCTCCGTTTTCCACATCCACCGTTCCCCTCTCTGTCCGCCGCGTCACCAGCGAGTTCCTCTCCCCCCTGCCATGCTCCGGGTCACCTCGCTGCTGCCTACCTTGCTGTTCGTTCTCCTGTTGGGCCCGAGCCGGGGATATTTCCCCGAGGAGCGCTGGAGCCCAGAGTCTCCGCTCCTCGCTCCTCGGGTGGTCATCGCGCTGGTCTGCCGCAACTCGGCGCACTCTCTGCCGCTGTTCCTCGGAACCGTCGAGCGCCTCGACTACCCGAAGGACCGCATTGCGCTGTGGTGAGTTCCCACCTTCAAAAATACTACTTGTCTAAGGTTAACTTTGAGGAGGAATTTAGGAATATGAAAATCTCATGTCAGCGTCGGTGCGAAGGAGCTCCGCGGACACGTCAAGCCCTCGCAGACGGCTCCGTGTCCGGTTGTGAACCGGGGCTCGGCGGGCTCATTATAACGGTTAATTTGCACGAGTTCGTGATCTCAACGCTTTATTAACGATTCTATATTGTGAAAAAACCGGAGTCCGGGCTGCACCATTAGAGTCGTGCCCATGAAAAGTTCCATGATGTCCCCGATCTTGTCTCTCATAGCCCCTCCGGGTTTTTTTTGTCTCTGCCCTCCCTCCCGGTACGTCCCCTCCTTCTTCCCCTTCCACATCTCCGTCCTTGCGATCTCTCTCTGCTGGGAACAAAACCTAGCATTGTTAGAGAAAAAGTGTCAAATCCACGTGTAACAAGCTGCACGTAAAGCTGTGTGTCAGCAGGATTTTTAGTTCTTTACCCCAGTTTGTGGTCCTGTCACCTCCATTCTGACATTATTCTTGTCTCCAGCTCTGCACCCATTCACCTTTCAGCTGATCCAGTGCCAGCAGATTTTGTTTTTTTTTGTTTTTTACGATGAAGGAAATCCCTTCATCAGCATTCAGGCCTGACAGGTTATATTATATTTGTGAGTGAACAGCCTCAAGCAGTGATTGTGAGTCTGAATTAAATTTCAACACTCCAGTGAGTTGATCCAAGAGGGAGGCGTAACTGCTCTGAGCAAATGCTGTATTAAACTTTTCCAGCTGAGGCTTGAATGAGTCATTTCCACTGGTTGTTTTTTTTTTTGTTTGTTTTTTTTTTAAAACCAGCCTGGATGTTGAGCCTCTCTCCTTGAATAAAGGGAAGAAATCAATTATCTGTGCCTGTGTTTAACTATGACCATATTGCACCCAGATCTCAACAAATCATGTCCCTCAGCAGAAGAAAAAAAACCTCAAAGAAAGCATAAAATGTAGTGAGGAAGACGTAAACTGAGCTCTCCATACCTCTCTATAAAAGCTTTTTTTTCGCTCACTACCTCAAAGTCCACATCAGTCAGAGAGGAAGGTAGATGGGAGGAAGAGGAAGATGGATCAGCGAGTTGTTCACGTGTAGCTGCTGGGGTGGCACCGTGTTGTTAGAACACCACGGACAGATGGGAAACGAACACCTGCAGCATGCCGACGCACTCAGTGCATAGCAGGACTGAGGACTGAGCGCTAATTGAATTCACCCATGTTTACACATTCTTTCTGCCGCTCTTCTGTCTGTGGCCCTCACTGACACGCACAGATTTGTTATGATAACACAGACAGGAGACAGATGCTGCTCCTCCCCTCCTGAGCCTCTGCCGTCTGTCTTTGTTCATCTCTGTCCATGCTTGACCCCAGCGATGTGCCCTTCTGCTCTGCTATAAATCTAAAAGATGAGATGGACAATAAATCCAAATTATGTCAGTGCTCGATGTCGTTTTCCATAAAGCTGCAGCAATCAGTAATTTTCACATCAGTTAAACCGTTAAAGCCTGTAAGCTTTTTTATATATATATGTGGTCTGACAGTAATTTGTCATTTTTTGAGGTCATCTACAACCCTATTTTCCAAAAATGTTGGGACCCTGTGTAAACTGTGAATCAAAACAGAATGTGAGTGTTTGCAAAACACTGAAACACCACATTTAATTGTTTTTTGAAAATTCTAAACCCATTTTGAATTTGATGCGTGAATCACACTTCAGAAAAGAAGAAACGTAACAAGAGACTGGAAAAGTTGTGAAATGTTAAAAGAAAACAGCCGCTGAAACATCTCATGTCTCCTTAACTAGATTAAAAGAGCATCCTAGAGATCCGAGAGAGGCTGTGTCCTTCTGCGGTCCAGATGGAGTTCAATACTCTGTGAAAGACTGCACTGGCAAATAGTGCACCAATTTAAAATTAATGTTGCTCATTAGAATGCAAATAATTCAGGGATTTTATTGTATACAGTCACGTAGAATCATGAAGAGATTCAGATAATCTGAAAAAAATCTCCGTATGCAAGGGACAAGGCTGAAAATTGGATGCTTGTGATCTTGGGGGCCTTCAGATGGCACTGCAGTGAAAACAGATGCAGTTCTGTTGCAGTGGACATCACTGCACGGGCTTGGGAATTTCCAGAGACAATTGCCTGTGAACACAGTTTTATCACTGTGTCCCCAAAGTACAGTTGAAACTTATTCAAAGAGGAAACCGTATGCAGACCAGATCCAGATGATGCCCTTTACGGACCGAGCTCCTTCAGGATGAACTGGGGTGAAGTGGAAAACTGTCCTGAGTCAGAATTTGAAATTCATGGACATTATGTCCCCCGGGCTAAAGAGGAGAGGGACCATGCAGCTTGTTTTCAGCACTGTGGGGATGCATTAGTGTGCATGGCGTGGCTAATATGCACTTTGTATAGGCTTGATTAATGCTGAATGACACATTGAGGTTTTGAAGCAACGTATGCTGCCAAGTAAATAACATCTCTTTCGGGTAAGGCCTGACTTATTTCCGCAATGCAATGACGACGCCAAACCTCATTCTGCATGTATTACCACCGCATGGCTCTTTAATAAGAGTCCTGGTGCTAAACTGGCCTGCCTGCACTCTCGGCTTGTCGCGCATTGAAAGCGTTTGGTGCATTATGAAATGTAAATGTCAACAAAGGACCCTGAACTGTCAGGTGCCTAAAATCCTACATCGAGCAAGAATGGGAAAACATTCCAGTTTCAAAACGACAACACCTAGTTTCCTCAGCTCCCAAACCCTTACAGTGTTGGTGTTAGAGTGGTAGAAGAAGAGGGGATGTAACGAAGTTATAAACATGGCCCTGCCCCAACGTTTTTTTGAAACTTTGCATCAAATCTAAATGCAATATCATTTTGAAACACAGTGAAACTTTTTAGTTTAGACATTTGAAATTATGTTTTGTGCTATTTTTAATCTAATTGGGGTGTCGGCGTTTTGCAAACCATCATATAAGGTCTCTGTTTACATTTTACCCAGGGTTGTAGTTGTAGGAGGAAAGAAAAGAAAAAAACTTAAACCTGAACATTTTACTCTGCAAATATTACCCCTTTAATCCCCACATCTTTTCATAGACTGCTGTGGGCGTCCTTTGTCCTGCAGATCCTCTCGGGGTTGCACATTTTCTTGTGTTTGCTTTGGAAGTTGACACATTTTGTGAAGATTCATCCTCTGCTTTGCGTCTAGCTGGGAGCCCTGTTACAATCCTAATATGCTGTCGTTGCTCAATCATACCACACTCGTTATCACATAGAGATAACTTCTACCGGGATTAATAAAGTTATCTCTATCTATCCAAGACTATTTTAAAAAGAATTGATACAAAACACACCAATACAGAATGTGGGGATCATTTAAAACAATCTTCAATGTCAGTATGCAGCAAGTGCATGCTTTTGATTAAGCACTTAATTTGTAAAGAAAACATCAGAAGGATTTGACATCTAATTTTTTTTTAAACTACTAATTGTCTAAAATTTAAAAAATTTTGCATTTACTTGATAAATCATTTAAAGTATTAATCACTCATTGAAACTTTACTAATAAAGACATTCCGCTAAAACATGAAATTATGTTTAGTTATGTCTCAGTATTTGAGCTTGAACTTGCCCACTGCTGACTATTTATTAGTTAATGTGTAACTTAGGGTCCATATCACTGTAACAGACCCGGCATGAAATGCTCAGCATGCAAATGCTTTTCCCCGAGCCAGTTTAACATCTGTATATTCCTCTACATGAGCATGTAACTACAAGTCACTTTATAGCGGAAGCAATATAAACCCTAGCTCAGTGTAATAAGTGAACGGGCCAGACCTGAACACAGAGATCCTGCAGTGACAGTGTGAGTGACAGAATAATAACTGTTGGCAGTATTGATAAAGGAAGTCGCGACCATGCCGTCGTATTGTCATGTCACTCAAAATTCAGTGGCAAGACAGCTGAATGAAGATGGAATCATGGCAACAGTGATATGGTTGTAGGTCAGTGTCAGGACCGTTTCACACTGGGCATCTCCAAACAGTCATTGCTGTAATTTAAACTTCAACACAGTGATTGAAGACTCACTCTCGGTCTTTGCTGTGCCTCATGTGTCCACAGGGTGGCGACAGATCACAACATAGACAACAGCACAGCCATCCTGAGAGACTGGCTCGTCAAGGTGCAGAATGACTATCACTATGTGGAGTGGAGACCTGACGATGAAACCAGGTACTGCTTGTGTGCATGTATGTGCATGTAACACAATTGTCAAATATGAATATATGAACACTCAAAAAGGGTCTGTCCGGGCGTGTCTCAGTGCCTTTGCAGATGAGGTGGGGCCGAAGCACTGGAATAATCTTCGTTATGAACATGTGATGAAGCTCCGCCAGGCAGCGCTGGACACCGCTCGCGAGATCTGGGCCGACTACATCCTGGTCTGTTATCTGTCTGTCTTCGTGAGCCTCTCACTGTGTAACAACCCTCGGAGATGTCTCTGATTTGGCCTAATGTGTGAAGTGGTTCTTAAGTAGGATGTATTTCTCCTGCTTTTCACCTGTTGAGGATAAGAGGGTACAAATGAAAAACTCTGTCTGAGAAAGAACATTTGTTAGTAGTCAGTTTAGAGCATGATCATTAAATTTGATTATTCAAGAATGATCAGGACATGCACCATCTCTGATCCTTGTGATGAATAATTGTGTAATGTTTCTAACCTCCGACCCATTTGTTTTTATTAACTACTGACCTTTAGGCCAGAAATGGATAAGCACACATCAGAGTTGGATAGATAGGTTCATATTAGCTATTTGGTCAGAGTCTTGTAAAAGTCATCAATTAAGTTAACTGGAGATTTAAAGTTTTAAATGTCAGCATAAGAAGTACATCAGCTTTAAATTATCAGTATGAAATATGTGTGTCCAAATAAATAAATCCCAGATGTCTATGAGCCTTCCTCACTGTCCCTTTTGAGACACGTCCAACATAAACAAGGGTTAAATGTTTTGGGTATGAAAAACCTCATTGTGTGGACATTGCCTGTAAACACACAAGAGTAAAGATCCCCCTCCTGGAAAGAGAACCACGGTTCGATTGGATGGGCGTGTTTTGAAATCTGGGCTGTGAGAGGAAATCGGTTGGAAAGGAGCAGCTACTACTCACAGCGCTCTGTGATCGAACCATGTTGCCATGGCACAATCAATCATATAGCGGCAGAAAGGTGACGTTTTGTGTGTGATTGTTGTCAATATTGTGTCCCTCTCCTCCGTCTGCAGGTGGCCGACTGTGACAATTTGCTCACCAATCCAAATGTGCTGCGGAAGCTGATGAGCGAGAACAAGACTATTGTAGCGCCCATGATGGAGTCCAGAGCCGCCTACTCAAACTTCTGGTGTGGCATGACTTCTCAGGTAAGGTTTTTATATTTTTAATCTGCTCCCATGAGCATAAAAGCTTCTGCTACACCTCACAGTTTCTCACATTCTTTGAACTCTTTAAATGCTGCATTTTGAGCGTGGTGTAGATATTCTGCTAACAGTTTTGTACATTTGACCAGTGTATTAACAGCTTTAAAAGCTGGGAAGGAAAGGTTTAAATACCAGCTGGCACAGTGGGAGAAAACACATTTTTTTCCCAGTTCAGCTTCCTCCATGCACTCAATAAAGGTGTTATTTTGCCTGCTCTTAGCAGAAAACCAGTCTCAAATTAAAAAAAAAAAAAAGTACTCACACCCGGTTAGAAGTGCCTGTTAAATATTAGACATGGGCAAGAAATGATGAGCTGCACATGACTTGACATTTTAACGTTTCTACCAGCATCCTGTATTAATCCAACACATTATCTGAACAAAGAAATAAAAAGGAATAACTTAACCCAGGGAAACATCTGCTCTCAACTCTGCAGGATTCTGATAATGAGGTAAATGTCACTTTGCATGCCGTCCTATTAATAATAGAGCGCTTTGCCTGCCACCTTCATATTTGATCAATGAGGAGGTTTACACTTGATAACGTTTTCTTTCGCATTAGGAAAGTCAGTTAATGTGATTACGGCATTTTTAGACACAGTAAAAGAGTTTGTATTTGAAGGTAAAGGGGTGACATATCTTTATTTCATAGCATTATGAAAATTTCTCCTCAGATTTGTCTTGCAGGTGAGCTAAAGGATCAGCTCTTTAGTGATACAATATGGTGAAGTCCCAATAAAGGTTTGAGGTCTTAAAATTGGTGTATTGGACCAGTACGGAGACAACCTGCACAGCTCATGTGTTTAATTAGCTAAACTTTCTCGGTCTGCTATCTGTGCTGTTGCCTCCAAATACTGTATTGGTCTGACTGTTCTTTAATGGATGTATGTCTCATTCCAAGGTAAGAATGAAACTGTGTTGAATATAAAGAAACTCTGCTGTCGGTACAGTTATGCCAGTGTAGTTTTTGACAAATGTGTACATCTGATTAGATTCTTCGTTCTGTTTAGACTGAATGCCTTTGCTACTCATCTCTGCTTCACATTGCAATGGTTACATGGACATTTTCTATCCTCCAGTGCTTTCTTTGAAAAGCAGTTACTGGGCCCGTAGCCAGAAGTCAATAGACATGTCTGTAAGTGTATTTTCCTGTAAGTCAGCAATTCTCAGTTTCTCTATTACATTTTGTTTCACATTTTAGTGGTAAAGTATGAGGTTCCAAATACTGGTAGGTCTTCCTATTAAGTGGCTTTTTCCATTGACACATAGACACAGCTATAATCTCTCAGTTCAAGCTCTGCTTTTTACAACATGTTGCTAGGCAGCAATATTACAAAACAACTCACCCTCTCAAGTGCTGAATTAATTCACAGCAGGAACACATCGCAGCTTATACGCGGACAATAGGAAAAAATTGCAAAACATGTTAAGTGCTTGTCTGCGCTGAACTGAAGGCTTTTCAACTCGACACTTCGGGAAAATGCAACCAGAGTGTTTAAATCGTGAGAACAAGTCCATTAACAGCGTACGAAACACTTCCAGCCCATAGAAGTGCATCAGAAAAAACGCAGTCTGTGTGTTTGGGATCTTAGAGTGTTTGTGTGCACTCCCTGCAGGGTTACTACAAGCGAACACCAGCCTACATGCCAATCCGTAAGCGGGAGCGTCGCGGCTGTTTTGCTGTGCCGATGGTCCACTCCACCTACCTCGTGGACCTACAGAAAGAGGCCTCCCGTCAGCTGGCTTTTTACCCACCGCACCCGGAGTACAACTGGGCCCTTGATGATGTCATCGTGTTTGCCTACTCAGCCCGCATGGCTGGTGAGACACATTAAACATATCGCTGTCTTATACTTAATGTTTTGTTTCATGTGTATTTGTAAGCATGTTTTCATCTCTTTTACCTTCTCAGGTGTGCAGATGTACCTGTGCAACAAAGAAACTTACGGGTATTTCCCCGTTCCAATGCCCTCCCATGCTACCTTGCAGGACGAGGCTGAGAGCTTCTTGCACACTCAGCTCGAGGTTATGGGTGAGTCAGGAGGTCAGACAGGAACCAGAATTACCTGTTTGTGCGTTCATTTTTAGCAGAAGCGACCGTGTTCACTTGTGATGAAGGAGTTAATAGGAGTCTCAAATAGATTTATGTGGTGGTATTTTTTAATCTTTCACTTAAGTTATCATCTCATGCCGGTCGGCGTTTTTTTGCATTGAATTTAATCCTCCGAGCTGGATGGTTTTGTCGCTTTAAGATGATTTCAATGTACCCATTATGGAAATGTTTTTGAGTTATAGAGTCAGACCAAGCGATGTACTGTATGCCTGTTCACTGTTTGTCTGCCTTACCCACACGACAAAATTCCCCTGCTAAAAATGTGTTTGAGGTGTTTTTTTCTCTGTTTAAAGTGTTGGAGATGCAAAGATGTTCAGATGATGCAGAGAGTTTAACAGCAGAAGAAAAAAAATTCCGTTGAAACGCAAAGTAAATGCAGTGATTAGATCTCTAAAAATTAGGGCCTTGCTGTCAGATTTAAGGTATGGCACTCTATGAATCCTGTACACCACATTAGTAAACTAGTAATAATTATATACCATGGTAATACCTATGCTCGTCATGGTAAATTCTAGCATGTATAATCAAGTATCATTTATTTTGTGAGAGCTTTGTAAATCTTCTGAGGGCCCCTGGACCGCTGTTTGGGAACGCTCGTTTCAACACATCACTCATTCTCTTTGTAAGCCCCTTACCCTCCTTTTTTTGTCTTTGAAAGTGAAAAATCCCCCCTTGGAGCCCTCCGGCTTCCTCTCTCTTCCTCCCAAGCACCCTAACAAGATGGGGTTTGATGAGGTATGCACACAAACACATACACACACACACACATATATATATATATATACATATATACATATATTAAACCCCCCCCTCGCAGTAAGCTGCGCACATGTGTAAGGTTCTTCATCTGTGTGCACCCAGGTGTTTATGATCAATATGGTGCGGAGGTCTGACCGCCGGGAGCGAATGCTGAGAGTGCTGTACGAGCAGGAGCTCAGCTGTAAGGTTGTTGCTGCTGTGGATGGCAAGTACGTTCCTCTCCTTCTTCCTCCCCCCACTGCCCGTGTGCTCCTGATTTGTGCCTCTGCAACATGCGCTGTAGATTGATGTCGAGAGGCTAGGCTGAGACAAACAAGCAGGTGAAGAGTAGGGGGTGCATGCCGACATTTACAGATTCCCCGAGCATGTCGTTTTGGCTCGCCTGTCAGGAAAATACAGCCGTGACCTTGATGTAGACTCTTTTGTCATCAGGGTTGTGCATGTTTTACATGTTTATTGAGAAGAAACCAGGGCAGGGCTTTTTGTTATAGTTGTGATGTAAATTTCACATTGCGTCCTTGTGATTTATTGTTTGATTTCCTAATCCCTTTGTTTATCCCTCTCCGCAGAGCTCTGAATATGAGTGACATAGAGTCTTTGGGGATTAAGATGCTGCCAGGATACAAAGATCCTTATCATGGTCGACCTCTCACTAAGGGTGAACTTGGCTGTTTCCTCTCTCATTACAACATCTGGAAGGAGGTGAGACACTCGGACAGGCCCCTGAGTCTGTCTGGAGCTGGGACTGTACTGAAAATCAGCTTTTTTTGTGTGTCAGTGTAATGAGAACTGGTCGTATATTTCGATAAATGCACGATATCTAGATCGTCGATCGTGGTCTGCAAACCTCCCTGGTCATTGAGGACGACCTCCGCTTCGAGGTGTTCTTCAGACGCCGACTGCAGACGCTGCTGCAGGAGGTGACGGCACACAAGCTGGACTGGGATCTCATGTGAGTGACGCTCCAGTGAACTGAAGAAAGAGATGATGTTGTAAACGGAGATTTTCGTCCTCTTACAGTGAAATTCGTCCATCTGCTACATGTGATACGTCAGAAACCACAGATCACATTCTGAAAACACTTGTGGGAGTAACGCCTTAGCATCACACGACTGAGCAGCTTCAGCGTTTTCACATCTGGAAAAATCCCAGCTGATTTTTCCTCTTTGACCGGCATCTTTTCCATAGCAGCACTTGCCAGGGCTCATGTATTCCTTCAAGCCATACCAACACCAGACTGAATAACGGAGCTTAGAGAATTCCAATGGACGACCATCAACATAATTGAGGTCTTGAATTATCCAGGGGTGTTTCTGTGTTGAATTATCTCTGCTCACGTTGTAACTGTAATTGGTTGCAGGAAAAGACGATGACTCTGTGTTGTATAGACGGGGAATTACATTTTTATTGCTGCCTTAGCGTCAGTGGAATTCGTTTGTTGTGGAATAAGTGCTGCTGTGAGCTCGGTGATGGAGCGATTTGGGCTCCAGTTGGTTACAGACGGGATAAAAGATTAACATATTCAGTTTCTGGAAATGTGTTTGTGACTTCTACACTTTTCTCAAAACTGAGAAAACCCCCCCCACTGCATCACAGTGACACTGGCTTGGCTAACGTCCGGTGTGCCTGTGTGTTTTATTCATTCTCTGTCTCATCGTGCAGTTACATAGGGCGGAAGCGAATGCAGGTGGACCACCCCGAGACCTCCGTGCCGAACATCCACAACCTGGTGGAGGCAGACTACTCGTACTGGACTCTCGGCTACATGTTGTCATTACAAGGAGCCCGCAAGCTCCTCCTGGCCGATCCTCTGACCAAGATGCTTCCTGTGGATGAGTTCCTCCCTGTCATGTACAACAAGCATCCAGTGTGAGTAAAACCCCTCCGTCCCTTCATCACTCGCGTCAGTCTTCTTGAGCTCTCGTTAATCTCACCGCATCCCCGCTGCTCTCGCTCCTCAGCTCAAAGTACATGAAACACTTCGAGACGCGCGACCTGCACGCCTTTTCCACCGAGCCGCTCCTGGCGTATCCCACCCACTACACAGGAGACCCTGGCTACATCAGCGACACGGAAACGTCGGTGGTGTGGGACAACGAGACGGTCAAAACCGACTGGGACCGGGCCAAGTCGAGGAAAACTCAGGAGCAGGAGGAGCTGAGCGTCGAGGCTCAGAACTCCGACGTGCTGCAGTCTGAACTGGAGAACTGGAGCGCGCGGGACGAGTTGTGACGACGGGGAGAGGATGTGTGGAGGACAGAGAACTGTGGCAAAACAAAGCTGTGATGGGAGCAGAAGTAGATAAGATGGAGGGGGGGAGGAGGGGTGGAGGGGTGGTAACTGTATGCAGGAGAAGAGGGAGGAAAGGCAGAGTGGTTGAGGGACAAACACCTTACCTTACCTTACCTTACCTTACCTTTCTCTCTCTCCAATCAGTCAATCAGCTTCATTTGTCGCATGCACGAGATAGAGTCAGAGTGAAATGTAGTCACAGTATGTGATCGGTCCACTGGTTGATCTTCCTCTTATGAAAGGAGGTTAGACGTAAAGTTAACTCTTGAAGAGTCAGCTTGCAGCTTCAGGTTAATTTATTGCATTCATCGCACATTCCCTGATTGGCTGAAGCCTGGTCCTGTAACAGGTCCACATTATACTAACATTCCCCCTTTTGTTTAACTCAAAAGATGTAGAATTTGGCCCAACTCTCATGTGTGTGTCATCAAATCATTCAAAAACTGCATCATCAAAATTTCACCTTATTACATGTTAAAGTGTGTGTTCGTCTTGAAGTGGGAGCCTCTAAAACACACAGAGACAGTGCTCTGTATTTTATTTATGTTGCTTTAGTCTCAGTGGATCCCAGCCTGTTTGGCTTTTAGCTTAAAAAAGCAAGTTGTAACCCTCAATCCCCCGTTTCATGTCCACCGACTGTGACGACTTCTGCCAAAGAGAGATCTTCAAAGAAAGAAACGGTTTTGTCCCCTTTTCATTTGTCTTTGGAGGAACCACTGCTCTGTCTTCTTCTTTTTCTTCCTCTCTTGTTGTTAAGTTTAGTTCCGAGTAACCAAATTTGTTATTTAAATACTTAACATATATTTTTTCTAAACTCATGAATGTATAAGTGTTTTCAGTTTGACAGCAGCGATATGTACTGTGATCGGTTGGTTCCCCTCAGTTCATATTGCAATTTAAACCCAAACTTGAGGCCTTGGTTGCATTTTGTTTGATCAGAAACCCAAATGAGTATACATTCTTAGTTTTCATTTTTGTTTCTCCTCTGTCTTTTTAAAAAGTGTCCTTTTTAAACCAGTGGAAAAAATAAAAACATTTTTATTTAAAGAGGCCTGTTGCATTGTGTTGTACTGAAACTGCAATTTGTTCCCTCCTAGATTAGCTAAAAATACACGCTGACAAATTGTGGGTTCATTTCTAGTCAGAGCAACAGTGGCTGAAACATCATAATCCACTCTGCATTGTCTGGTTTTTGGCACGGAGCAGTTTGAGTTGAGCACGGATGTGTGTCTCACAATCCAGTGGAGACATTTCTTTTAATCACTGCCTGCTGGCGTTTGCCCGCCCTGCCAGTACATAATGGTCAGTTCAGCCTGCAGCGGGCTGCAATTATTCATCCTCCCTCACAGCATTTGCACACACACCAGCCCTCCATTACTAAGCTGCGAGCGTGCTACACTGATTATAACACCATTTTAATGATAGGTGCCTCCAAATCAGATTTTCTTACTGAGTGAAGGGGGAAAAAAAACACTGCAAGTGATACAGAAGTATCAGATTAAAACATTGGTTAGTGATATTTTTGTGTCACGAGTCTAAAGCCCTTAGTATGTAAGCACAGTGGTTCATCTGGCCAAGTGCTAACGTTAACCTGGTGCTAAAAAGCTGCAATTCACATTGCAGCTTTTTCTGGCAATATTTACTGTACACACATGTTCACGCATTGACTGTATACTAGTGCAGTAAAAAGAAAAAGAACCAGTATGTAGAAGTAATTTCATTTAAAAATGTACACGTAACGTGAAATACTTGAAGCCTTTTTTTGTATTAATGCTGGTTATGGCATATACGGCTGCAGTGAACTATTGGGATACTCTGAATGTTTTTTTTTTCTTTGGGCCATACATGACAGACTCATGTGGCCCACAAGATGAAGTATTTCTGTCATAGCTAGTTTGCCACATTTAAAAGTTCAACCAGATTTAAAATATCTTGATTACATTTAAAATACTGTCATTTTGCTGTTAATGAAGAACAGAGTTAAATCATAGTTTTCTGGCTGTCTGTGATTGTCTCTAAATAAAAGTTTCCATTGGAAAATAAAAAACGCTGAGTCAGAGAAAGGCAAATGACGCTGTATTTCATGTTAAATTTGATTTCTGGTTTATTGTTCCTGCTCTCCTCGGTTTGTTCGGATATCTTCAAGATGTCTCAGGAGCAATGGTGTGATTATAGTGTGAAGGTACGCCTTGCACAGACCAACCGTACCAACAAATGAGTAATTCAATTAAGTAACGCGAGGTGCGCTGCAACAATTTAAATGCAGCTCGGACAGAGGTGCTGCAGATGTGAGCTGTGGGACCACAAAGTCTCCAGTTAATACAAGTCAGGCCACAGCTGGTTGGGGAAAAGATGTAATCTTCCTGATCAGTTCAACAACATTGGACCACCCAGAGTGTCCCTGGTTATGTAGCTCAACAACGCTTCTTCATGACCAACGAGTCCAGAGAAGATCTCAACCAGTGACCACCGCCTGAATCGGCACATTTCCAGTCCTGTGCAATGAGTCTCCCGGCTGTCACGTAGCCACGGGTTAACAAACAACAAACATTTGAG
>KV751376.1:933782-951882 GCA_001698575.1 Mola mola | reverse complement strand
GTCTCTGGTGATCTTTTAGAAAGACTCCAAGACAAAGGTTCACTTCTTCCCACCCACAGTGTCTTACTGGACATGACCAGCGCACGATAAAGAGACCATTCTATTCATTCTATTCAGTCTTCCCTCCATCCCTGTTCCATTGCTCATGCAGGCGAAGGCGGGGAACACCCTGGACAAGTCGCCGGTTCTATATTCATTCTTTCTGGGGTGAAATATGTCCTGTGTGCAAAGAATATTTTTCCAAATTCAGCCAGTATTCAAAATGACCCCAAAATATCTCTCGTAAAGGTCATTCCATTCGTCGACTTGGGAACCATTCAACGATTTTTATATCTTGGAAGCAATTTTCCTTTTCTCCCCTGTCATGAGTTTGGGTATGATCACCTTCTCTCCCAAACAACCTTAAAGCTGAGCCCTGATGTGCATGCAAGCTAAGAACTCCTTATCTCCTAGACGACTCTTCTCTTTGGTTTGTGCTAAAGTAGTTCACACTCCTGTATTAATCGTTTGTCATAATACTTCTGATTAAAATGTGGTAAAGTGGTTAAGCGTATTGTCCAATAACAGGCCCTTGACATAGACCCAGGTTTGTTTTGTCCCCCCTGTGTGAGTTTGACACCCCTACTGTATGCCATAATTATTAAAATCAAAATAGCACAATACTTGAAGCGTTTTAGTTCATGTGTACTGAGTCTAAAATGTATTAGATGAATTAGAAAGAATTACACAGAGTACATGGAGTCTTACTGTATGTCTACAAGTAGAGGTGCTTAATGATGTCCGTGAAATGTCGCACAAACACTGTATGTACAGTAATGTGATGGAAGTAGACTCTCCCAGAGAGATGCTCCTTTTTATATCGGTGAATAGTGATTACATGAGGGCACAGGTCTTTTAAATTCACATTAAAAATTTACAGCACACTTCAGCACTTAGTCCTCAGTCTTTTATAAACATTTCTCTTATCGAGGTTGTTGAGCCTGTGGCAGCCCGAACATAATTAAGAGATAAAGATGAAAAGTCAAACGCAGTGATTTCGTCGATTGACACCGCTCAGATCCCGTCGCCTTTTAAAAATTCAACATTTTTTTTCCAATTGTGAACTCACAGAGAATTAATTGTGAAGAGGACAGAAATGTGACTATTGCGGCACATTTCATCTGAAACAGCTGGGATGCGGAGAGCTGGCGGACGCCGTGTGATGCGTTTGCCCTCATGTCCACACTGTGTTTGCGTTTCTTACGCCCTGAGAGGGCCTGTGGGTGTTTGTCTTCATCCACGTGCGCTGGCAGACGTCTGTGTGACTCAGACTAATCCTATTAGATCGCTCTCTCTTTCCATCTCTATATTTACCTCACCGCCCTCTCTCTCCCAGATTAAGCCGGGCGTTTTCTCCCAGCGTCTCTGCAGATCAATAGCCACTTTCCTGCAAGGAGGACCTGCTCTGGGGGTTTTACTAGAGCCAGGCCGCCCAATCACAGGACGCAAAATAGCCATAAAACTCCAAGGAGTGACGTGAGGGGCTTCACCCGATGCTAAAGTAAAACGTGTCTCTGTCTTGTCTCCTGTCTTCCTTCCCACCGTTTAACCTCCATGTCAATCCAGTTTGACATGTTCCTTCCTTCACTCCCTCCCGCCCTCCTTCTCTTTAAGTAATAAGATTGCTGTTGAGCTGGAGTTTTAAGGTCCACAGTGCACTCACACACTGTAATCTCCACACTTGACCACAGAGGACGGGGCCTGAAATGTGTCACCAAAATAACAGGAACGTCACAGAAAGAAAGCAGAGGAATACAATGAGTTGAAAGAGAGGAGAGAACGTCTGTGTTTCCTTCTTTGGAGGAGTCGAGGAGTTTGACGGTAAGGTGATGACCTCAGGTATGTACAGTATGCAGCCGCCACAGAGATGTGCAAAGATAAATGGCCTATTAAATGTGCTACGACCAAGACAAGGCCGTGTTGCTGGTCTACATCGATCGGTCAACCAGGTGATTGCGAAATATTTTCCTCCAAATGTCGGATTTAAGCTCTGACCTTTGTGAGTCCTCCAGTAAATCCTCCTTCCCTTTTTCTTTTCTTTTTTCTTTTTAAAGTGTAATGTGCTGCTCGATTTCAAACACATTTCTCCTATGTCAGCCCTGCAAGTTTGGGTCCAGAGTCGTGGTCTCAAATGGATCTGGCACAGCTCAGAGCCAGAGAGCCAAATCTAATTTGTGAGGTTATCGCTGTCAATTCACAGCCCGCAGCGACCGACGCGACGGTGAAATACAGCCTGGCAGAGGCAGATAAAGCACATTTCTGAGCTGCGAGGCCTGAACTTCATTTCCACGTCTGACTTTTGCTTCATACATGAGGTTTTGTTTTTTGTTCCCGAGCACATCAGTCTTCTGTGTGTTTGTGCAGCTTCTCAGTCGTCCAGTCTTTGGTGCTTTAGTTGAAGGCATCTGGACCTCTTTTTGCCAGCTGATTGAGCCTACTGCAGCTTACGGACAAGACATCTTTCGGTGTCCCTTAGTACAAGCGCGAAGCAACGGCATCACATAAAGGGAACATCCGCCCAAAACGTTATTTTCTTTCCGACGCGTAGAGGAGGTTGCACGCCTCGCCATATTTCAACTAAAACTTTATTTTATTTCACAAACAATCCTGAGTACAGATATCTAAAAACACATAATGACACAACTTAGTCTGCAGAGATCGGTCATACATTCTCACCAATATTATGATCAATATTATCAGTTTAGGACTCCCTCAGTCGATTGCTCGGTGTAGGTCATAAACATTTTGAGTGTGAAAATAAATAGATAGAGGCTAAAGAGATGCGTGTATGTGTGGAATGAAGGTTTTTCATAGACATAATCGTACTGTAAGTACATATATAGAATAGCCATATGTGAAACATATGTACATATATGTAAAAAAAAACCATGCTACTAAACATGCTACTGCACTAACATGTGTCTTTCATACAGTATATATCCAAGGCCATCAGTATATAAACATAAGTATGTAAGTATGTCAGATAGACATGTATGCTTAAAATTAATTACTTTAGAATAAACTTGCATATATGAATTAAACACATATCATTAGCATATACATTGAAAAAAATGTACCCATACAAAAATCATCACACATGTAGTTGAAATATATATTCATATACAAATTTTACTATAAGCATTACATGATGTTCACTCGTATGTTCATATAGGCAGAGATGATGATGCTCATTGTATAGATAATCACTACCTGCTGCTCTGAAAATGATGCATTTTATATGAACAAAAGTGCTTTGCTCAGGATACATATGCAAGAAACATAATGACTTATATAATCAGACTTTTCTGAGTGATGCTCACCTCACACGAGAATCTGCACAAATTGGAGCAACAGCAACGTTTCCTTAAAAATACTGACAGTCGTGAAGTTTTGTTTACTCGCACTGCCACTGTAAATTACAGCTCATCCACACTTCACCCACACAGTCATGAGGCAGAGAATCCTTGTCAGGTGAAGCTCTCAAAAAGTTCTCCCCCAAAGTTTTCTTTTTTTTCATGCTTTCTTATTTAGGCATAAATATTTCAGGCAGAAAAATGCCGTTAGCTGTTCAAACCTGCCGCTCATGATGTAAAGCTTCTACACAATTTGGAAAAAAAAAAGAAACACAGATTTCTGCCTCAGTGTTGTTGCTGCTGCTCGAACACCTGGAGGAGCCCACTGCTTCTCACTCGTTTTCTTTGTGAGATGTTGAAAGTCTGGGAAAAATCGGAAATCACTAGTTGCTGCAAGTTAAACTCCCCAGGTTGCGCTGAAAATCTCACATGATCTCTCACACCTTTACATTGCCTGTACCACCATCTCTTCTAGAGGACCCCGTCCTTCATCATGGTGGACCTCTTCCTCAACCGTGTCCTGGTGGAGAACAACTGGGACCAGGATGAGCTCAACACGGAGCGCGAGATCGTGGGGATCCTTGAGAACCGCATCGTGCTGCTGTTCTTCGCGTCTGCAAAGTGTGACAAGTGTCAGGAGTTTGTGCCTGTTTTGAATGACTTTTTTAAGCGGCTGAAAGATCCAGCGTACATCGAATACCCCAAGCTACTGGCTCTAATCTACGTCAGGTCTTCTTCTCTTTAATCTCTTTGACGATGGCGTGAACTCTCTTTCGCAGGGTGTTATCACTCATAAGATTTCCATCTCCATCTGCTCTCTCCAGCTTGGACCAATCAGAGGAGCAGCAGGAAAGACTCCTCAAAGAGCTGCACAAGAAGGTTCTGTTTTTGGCCTTTGAGGATCCATACAGGAAGTAGGTGTATGCAGAAGGGAGAGACTTTGTGAATATACTGGTTACAGTATTTAACCTGTTTGAGTATTGGGAGCCAAATGTCAAAAGTTGGTTATATTGGTTACGTGTTTAACTCAATTTCCTCATAATTAGCCAATTTTGTGTGCTTTTGACAAAATATATATTTTTTTAAGTTTAATGTGATATGAATCTAAATATCAAAAATGAAATCTAAATCTTATAAGTTAAATCCAAATTTCCAAGGTTAAATGTAAATGCTAAATGTTATATTTGGCATATTTGAGTGTGTTTTCAAAACATATCACCAAAGAACACTCAAAAATCAGACGATGAATGCACTGAATTGTCCATGTTGTTCTGTTTGTCAGAGAACTGCAGGCCATGTTCAAGGTGAAGGAGGTTCCCACAGTCGTGGTCCTTCGTCCCAATGGCTCCGTCCTCTCTCCAAACGCCGTGCAGGACATCTGCCGACTCGGCTCTGAGTGTTTCCAAGATTGGCAGGAATCGGCGGAGCTCATCGAGAGGAGCTTCATGCTCAATGAGGAATTCGACAACCTCAACCTGCGGAGCGCCACCGACCCTGTGAGGAGGCTCAAGTACAAGACGGAGGACGACAAGAGGAAAAAGAGATGGTGGAAGATCTGGGGGAAGGGTAAAAACGGAAATGAACAAGATGAAGAGAAAGACGGCGCGTGGGATGCAAAGAAAAAGGAAGGAGATAAAGGAGTGTGGAGGAAAAGATGAAGAGAAAAAAAACTAAATACATACCATGTTTCTTTAATGAAATAAACACTCATGAACTGAAGTTCTACATGTATAAAAGGCAAAATCACTAAAATCACTAATGATTTCTGACACATGTAGATAACTGAAGCAACTGTGCAGGACTTCTCAAACCTCTTTTACCGTCAGCTTTGCATAGTTTAGAAGCAATTTTATGGCACTATCTTCCCTTACAAAGACAGAAGGCTTCAAACACAGTGAATAATCTCTGTCACACTCACCCAAAATTCACTGTTTTCATATATAATGTCAGACAGCACCAACTGTCTAATAGAGAACTGTAATATTCTTTGAAAAAACTCTTGATTTACAGTAATTCCTGATGGATGGTGAGCTTTACTTGTTGCTCAACTGTTTCCTAATACTTTGCTAGTTGACTTGCTGTCAGCTAGCTGTTAGCTAGATAGCTGGTTAGCGCTCCAGCCAGCATAGCTCTGAGCGGAGTTTTTGTATTTACGCCGTTTGAGACCATTTGAAGGAGTTTTTCTGGACCGGGATGGTGGAGATCCCATGAAAAGTACTGGAGGATGTTGGGATGACCAACAGCCACAGCAGATGTGAAAAAGCCGAAGTTAACGGAGAAAGATAACAGAAAACAGAGCAAGACTTTCTTAAATGAAAAAAATACCAAAAAAACCCCCAAACAAACTTAAACTGCTTAAGTTTTAACTCAGATCTCCTGTGTGTTAACAGGTTGCAGTAGGATCTCCCGTGGTACAGTCTCCTTATTGCACAACGTCTTTCATGAAAGACCCCAATTAAATAAATAAGTGCACGTTATCTGACCATATGTTTGTATGCGCCATCGGCTAACATCTGCTGATAGGCAATGAGCTGTAAAATAACCCGTCGATGCTCCGTGATGTAGGCTGCAGTAGAATTTGTGAGGCATTTTTTCATTACTATCCGCCAAACTCCTCTGACCAATAATTGAATGGACTTTCATGCACGTGACTTTTGTATAAGATTGTATAGTCCGCTTGAAATTTGCCTCTGTGAACACAACCTAAAGTCCTGTTCCATTTAGTGTGGCAGAGCCTATCCAGTGAGCCAGTGCGCGAAGGAGCAGCGCCCTGCCTCTGTTAGACCTGAGTGGAACGGAACCCTCATTAGTATCATTGCTAACAGCGGGATCCTATTGTTTGCCAAACTGACTTCTATGGAAAAACAAGAACACTTTTTATGGCTATATCGAAACCTCGGAGAGAAAACTATATGCTGCTATTCTTATGAGCTAGTGCAAGCGGCTGATTCTTGGCAGATTTCTTGCTGTGAAATAAACTGTCCGGCTAAATATCATCCTATTAGAGGTCTTGAACACTCTGTCCTCTGTGACTCTGCTCCAGATGTGCACTGAATCCAGTGACAAGGGCAGCTCAAACCACGTTCTGTCTGAAAGGGGCTGTAAGTTAGCGAAGCATAACGTAACATAAACACAGAAGACGAGTAACTAGGACAAAAATTCCAAACACAATTTGCAAGTAGTCATATAAGTTGAGCAACGAGACATCAAATCATATGGAATACTAAAATTAAAATTAGGCTTTCCTCATCAGACGTGCAGAGTGTTAGCAAAGTACGCTGCTCTCTGGCTATGCATCTGTATCTGCAAACTTATGCTATTTTGTGGTAGCGGCTACATGACGTTTGGGATGGAGTTGGTTGGGTGCGGCAGTGACATCCTCATGCCTGGAACAGACCTCGACACAGAGACTGTGGGCCCCAAACGCACAATATACCAATTCTTTCATAATGTTGCGTTAATTCACACCCACTACATTTCCATTACCATCAGCCAGTTGTTTTCAGCTGCTTAGCAACAAATTTATCAGCTATCTGGGGAAGATAGTTCAACATCATGGATGCAAATTTTTTCTGAAGAGATTGCAGAGACAAAAGCAGTGCTGAAAGCGGAGTGAATATTGAATATTGACAATATTGAACTAATTTTCCTTTGTTTCCAGCTTTTTATGCATTTACTGTGACCTCAGAGATCCGAAAGAACGAGAGTAAACTTGTGTTTAAAACAATATGTTGTGAAGCACTTTATGTGGTCTATGCAGTATACGCCATTTATTCATTTTAGCAATATTTTGCAGTTTGCAACTCATGTCCATTGAGATTATTTTTTTCTTTATTGCTGTTCATGTGTTCATGTGTTTCATGTGCCGTTCCCAACAGAGCCAGTCACACTATCCCTAACCAGTGATTCCCCATAGTTCTTCTCCTTCATTAGTTACTGAATAATACAGGTCTCTCGGTGGCTCACTTCATTAAGGTCTTTTCTGATTTCCTTTAACAAGATCTCTCATTCTGTCTCTCTTGCTCATTCACTGCCTTCACACTCACACACACGCTGTCGCTGACACCATCCATCACAACTAAATACCTAACCCTAACCCCCTAAAACCATGTCTTCTCTGATCAGCATCCTGTTTTTGACCTGTTAACATGTCGATGTGATGTTTTTTTAATCTACTCTGGCACACATGATGACCAAAACAAGCAGTCGACATCATGGCTGAGGATTTCGGCTTTCATTCTGTAATCTACCAAATACAGTGTTCAGAAACGAATTCTGACAGGCCAGGTCTTCCACGTAGAAAAACCTAAATTTACCCCTCTGATGACTCAAATTGTAGGTGGCCTTGTACAAGAAGCTCTTCCCCTTTGTTTCAAGCACGTATGGCTGAATTACTCCAATGTTAGAAGTTGCCACAGTGCAGTGTATAGTAGACTAGTTTAAAATTCTGAAGGTAACAGAACATGTAAAGGTCCAGCTCACTCTAGCTGCTGGTCTGGGGGGGGGGGGGGGGACAAAACAGAAATTAATTATGAAGGATTTAATCAATGGTTGGAGCTGAAACAACCCTCAAACAGACCTTTAAATATGGTTGGAGCTGAAACAACCCTCAAACAGACCTTTAAAGTTATGAGGACCAGCCGAAATGTCCGTGCAATGGGGATTTAAGGCAGCACAAAGATAACAAGACATGCACACACAAACACAGACACGCACACAATGCCTCTTGTCCTTCTGTCAAATTGCCTTTCAATAGCTCCGTCCCAGACAGAGGAGGGGAGGTGGAGCGCAAAGGCACGGAGGAGGAAGAAGGAGTGAGCAGCCATCAAGATGAAGGGGACGCAGTCAGTGATTGAAGTGATATGAACTGACAGGCCGGGAACTGGTTCGAGGACGACACAGGAAGAGTTGAAAAGAAGAAAAGAGCAGATATTTTCAAGGCTGGTTTCTTTTCAGATCTGTGGCGTCAAGGAGATAATATTTGTAGGAGGTAAGCAACTGTGAGGATTATCTGATTTAACTGCCAGCACGACGGGCTCGTGTGATCCGTTAGAGGTCTGACTGAGCGGAATACATATAGCCTGCACTCATTAAATCACACTGCATTCAAGATAAACCTGCACATATCCTCCTCTTCTGGCAGTGGCTGAGTACTTGATGTCATTGCATTCTGGGACATGGATTGATATGGATATTTATGTTTTGATCTGTCCTTGCACCTCCCTGTAAGCCTCATTCGTCTTCCCTGTCCCACTCCATCATGGTGGATCTGTTCGTTGACCGGGTCCTGGTGAAGAACAACACGGACCAGGACCAGCTGGACACAGAGCGCGAGATCGTCGCGCGCCTGCAGAACCGCATCCTGATGCTTTTCTTCGGTTCTGCCGCGTGTGAGGGCTGCCAGCGGTTTGCTCCCACGCTCGCCAGCTTCTTCAAACACTTGACCAATGAGTCCTACGTGGACCGCTCCGCTCAGCTGGTGCTCCTGTACATCAGGTATGATGAGAGTAAAGAGTTAGTCACCATCTTTTGGGTTTTTTTTTGACCATATCATGATACACGGTATATAATCACAATATTTCTCCACAAAAGTTATTCATAAAAGGACTGAGCAACCAAATCAAATATCTCAATATTTTTGACCTTATACCTTGATATTAATGCTGCAGCAATACTGCGGGGCTGACTTGTTTCTTTGTTAAAATATTAGCGCAATGAAATATTTGATAGATAATCATTAATAATGTGACTTTATGACTGAAGGGGGTGAAGGCAAATATTAGAATTGGTAGAGCGCTCTGTTGAACTCAGAAAATGACATAGGTTTACTGTAATGCTGTCATTAACACCAGAAAAAGACAACACTAATGCCATGTCACAATATAACGATATCCAGGTGATAAGAAGATATATCCTCATATCAATAGCTATATGCACCAATTAGGCATAACATTATGACTGCTGACAGGTGAAGTGAATAACACTGATTATCTCTCCATCATGGCGCCTGTTAGTATATATATATTAAGCAGCAAGTGAACATTTTGTCCTCAAAGTTGATGTGTTAGAACCAGCTAGGATGGGCGAGCGTCAGGATTTGAGCGAGATGGCTACACGACTGGGTCAGAGCATCTCCAAAACTGCAGCTGCTGTGGGGTGTTCCCGGTCTGCAGTGGTCAGTATCTATCAAAAGCCGTCCAAGGAAGGAACACTGGTGTACTGGCGATAGGGTCATATGCAGCCAAGACTTATTGATTCACATGGGGAGCGAGGTCTGGCCCGTGTGGTCCGATCCAACAGACGAGCTACTGGTGCTCAAATTGCTGAAGAAGTTGATGCAGGTTCTGTTAAAAAAGACTTCATAATACAGAGTGCATCGCAGTTTGTTGCGTATGGGGCTGCACACCAGTCAGGGTGCCCATGATGACCCCTGTCCACCCCTGAAAGCACCAACAATGGGCACGCGAGCCTCAGAACTGGACCACAGAGCAATGGAAGAAGGTGGCCTGGTCTGATGAATCATGTTTTCTTTTATATCACGTGGATGGCTGGGTGCGTGTGCAATGCTTACCTGGGGAACACATGGCACCAGGATGCACTATTGGAGGCAATGTGATGCTTTGGGCAATGTTCTGCTGACCTTGGGTCCTGCCAACCATGTGGATGTTACTTTGACGCGTACCACCTACCTAAGCATTGTTGCAGACCATGCATACTCTTTCATGGAAACGGTATTCCCTGATGGCTGAGGCCTCTTCTTTTTTTTTATAAGCCCTGCCGCAAAGCAAAAATGGTTCAGGATGGTTTGAGGAGCACAACAACGAGTTTGAGGTGTTGACTCGGCCACCAAATTCCTCAAATCTCAATCCGATTGAGCATCTGTGGGATGTGCTGGACAAACAAGTCCGATTCATGGAGGCCCCACCTCGCAACTTACAGGACTTGAAGGATCTGCTGCTAACATCTTGGTGCCAGATACAGCAGTACACCTTCAGGGGTCTAGTGGAGTCCATCTCTCGATGGGTCAGGGCTGTTTTGGCAGTAAAAGGGGGACCAAAAACAATATTAGGCAGGTGGTCATAAGGTTATGCCTGATCGGTGTACGTCGTATATATTGCCCAGCCCTATACTGAAGCTGAATTTAAACATTCCTCTGTTGTTTTACCTTGTAAAAATTATTAATTAAACAAATGGTAGCTCTTCCTTTTTCTTTCATTTGTCAGTTTGGACCAGTCAGAGGAACAGCAAGATAGCTTCCTCAAAGAGCTGCCCAAGAAGTGCCTGTTCCTGGCCTATGAGGACCCCTACAGGAGGTGTGTAGGATTGTCCAGTTAGTAAGTTGTGTGCACAACCTGCTGCTGGATGAATGTAACGTAAATACACCGAGCTGTGTAAATACATTTAGCTCCATGCCTGTTTGATGTCCGTGTGTGTGTGTGCCCACAGGGAGCTGGAGGCCATGTTTAATGTGGAGGAGGTGCCCACAGTGGTGGTGCTGCGTCCCGACTCCTCAGTGCTCATCCCCAACGCGGTGGAGGAGATCCTCGGCCTGGGCCCGGACTGCTACCGCAACTGGCAGGAGGCGGCGGAGCTGATCGACAGAAACTTCATGATCAGCGAGGACTTTGAGCAGAAGTCCATGCGCAGCTGGAGCGACCCTGTGAGGAGGCTGAAGTACAAGGTGGAGGATGAGAAGAAGCAGAAGAAGAAGATGAAGAAGAAGAAGGGCTGGGGGGGAGGAGGAGATGAGGACGCAGAGGCGGACAGAGGCGGAGGAGGTGCACCATTTTGATGGGGGACATGAGGAGTTGGAAGCTTTGACGGTTTCTACTGAATATTTACCCAAACCAGGGCCGCACATAAAGGGGTCCAGCTGCCATGGGGGGACCTATAAAGCCAGCAATTATCAGTATCAGCTGAGAGAAAAAATATCTAAACATTTTATTTTTTGTTGTTTAAAAAGTACCTTAGTTAACAATGCAAAGCAATAGTGAAGATGTGCGAATAAGGCACATTTGGTGAGGGCCCATTTATTGGACCTGGTACCAAAATATTCCTGAGCCAAACAAACATTTCAAGATGTGGAAATATCTACCTGATATGACTGTCACTTTGCTTGTCTCTCATGTGTCGCTCCAAACATGCCAATAACCAATAAAAAGTTATGTAAAACACGAGCTAAAGGAGTTTTAAATCGTGCCAAGCAGTGCTGAACTCAGCACAGGAATGGCCATCTTTTAATAGCTCTGAAGGCTGCCAAGAACAGAATCAAGCCAAGTTCAGTTGTGAGCCAAGTCTCGCCATTATGGCTCATTTTATGATGCCCGGAAGATTATTCATACCATTTTCGACAACACCCTTCGGAAAAGCAGGGTTTTTTTTTTCTTCCAGCATGATCATTTGTATGATCCCATCACAACATCCCTTCTGAATTCAATGAATGATTCAGCGTCTCTTACTGCTGTGGGTATTGACGGAGTGTGGCCCCACTCTATAAAAACGCACAAGGAGCAATCACAGCTATTTAAAGGGGCATCAAGTCAAATTGTGAGGGGAAACTGGCCTCTCTTACAGTTAGCCTAATTGATGTGATTTCCGCAGACTCTTTGACGCTGAGGATCATGTTTAGCTTTTTGTACGCGTCCTCGCACACATAAAGTGCTTTTATCTGCTCAGTCCCCTTCCCTCGTTTGACAGCATTTCCTGGTGTCTCAGCAGGCTGAGAGGGGAGCCGAGCATCAAGCACAGCGCATCCTGTCATTGCTCACGCAATGGGAAAAAGGGTTGAAATGTCATGTTTTTGCATTATGGGAGTGGAATGGCAGTGATGGGTGGATGTGGTAAAAGATGTAGGAGGTGTCATCAAGGTGTGACTGATGCGATGTGATGTGCTTTCTGCCGCTCCAGACAAAGCTCCTCTAAAGGTGAGCGGTGGCGCAGCGAACGCCTGTTGGCCCCATGGACGCGGCCGACACGCCAGCTGGGTGGGATTGAAGAAATTGTCGCTGGTCAGAGAACCGAACACGCGCTCCCTCTTCATCCTCTTTCCTCCACAGCGGCTCGATGTTGCTCAATCAGACAAACCCTCATAATTGAGCCGAAAACAGCTTCCTCCTCCACCACCTCCTCCTCTCTCCCTCCATCTCTCTCTCTCTCTCTCTCTCTCTCTCTCTCTCTCTCTGCCTCAGCACACACGGACTCGCGCACACGCGTCGCGCGCTCTCGGGTGCAGAACGCGCAACAAGCGGAGCAGCGGATGGAGAGAGAGAAGGGGAGATAGTAGAACGGATGTAAGGCGCGGCGGGGAGCACAGAAACCTCCTCTCCCATGGTCGGTTCAGCCGCCGTCTTTGGGTTTTTTTTTGTAATTTTTACAGCATCGTTTATTGTTATTCTTTTTATTATTAACAGGGTTCCCGCGTTTTGTTTCATTCGCAGAGACACATCCCGAGCTGATGCGCTGCTGCGCCTCATCACGATTCCTCAAGGATATGCAAAGCAGCTGTTGTTACGTCGACGCTATTTGCCACTAAAGGCAAGGATGTGACACCGGGAGCACACGATCGACGGTGACACACGACGCCCGGGGCTCGATGCGCCGCAGTGATCCACGGAGCGGCCAACCTCAGCGCCTTCATTTGCGCCTAATTGTTGTCGTCGCGCGTGATCGCCGCGTATAAATAGACGTGTATATATATCTATAGATATAGATTTGCCTGTCATTCATCCCGTCGGAACTCCGAGGCCTGGACTGCCCGTGCCATCTGCGGGCATGAAACCCGTGGGAATTAGGATACCGACGTGACGCGCAGTCACACGGCGCAGCGGGGAGAGACACCGAGCCTCGGCAGGACGGAGGGGAGGGTGTGAGGTCCAGCAGCGCGGAGCCCCGCACGGTACACTGATCACAGGGAGGGAGGGGGGTGGGTGGTGGTGCTGAGGAGGAGGACGAGGAGGCGAAGGAGGAGGAGGACGCCCAGTTCGCTGGCCACGACACGTCGCGCTAATGACTGCCATATAGTCCAGCAGGTATCGCCACACCGCGATTCTCCCCGCCGAAGGTCTCATTTGTTTCATGCATCGGGCGGAGCGGCGCGGAGAGACGGGATGCTGGAGACGCAGTGAGAGAGGAGGACGAGGAGGAGGGAAAGCGGAGGATTGACGGTAAGATATGGATATAGGCTTTGAGGATGCACCCGCCCCTCCTCTCTCTCTCTCTCTCTCTCTCTCTCTAAGGTGCCCTGCTCCTTTGCTGCTGCTGTCAGGAGCCATTTGATCAGTGAGGGACAGCGATCTGATGAGCCCTGCTGGCTGCCATTAAAGCTGGCTCAGTAGTAACATAGGCGTGCAGGCGTGAGTGCATGTGATTAGCCTCATCCTGGGCCTCATCCTGGGCCTCAGCAGGGTGCAGGCAGGAGAGTGGCTCCACATCTCCCACGCTGGCCCCTGCCTGCCGGACCGGACGGTTCCGTGTGGGTTCTGTGCACTGTTGCACACCTGCGTTGCAGTGTCTGGTGTTGCTGCAGTGAGCAGGGCTGCGAACATGCACACACAAAGGGGGGAGTAAACGCAGGCTCTTGGTTTGAATAACGTGTGCTGGTTCGGTTTGCTGATTCACCGGGAGGACGGAGAAACAGCGAGGGAGAGAGCGAGAGAGTCCATTATCAATATTTCAGAGAGCGGATGAGAGGACTGGGTCAGTGGAGGAGGCCAGGCAGGATGAGGAGGAAGGACTCTGAGCAGAAGAAATGAAGGGAAAGATGAATGAGGGAAGGATGGTGGAGCTGAGGGACAGAAGAGGAGGGAGAAACTGTCCAGTGGCTTGACAAGACCATTATTTCGGTAGCACACTGTAGATTTTTGTGGGACATGACAGGGATGACTGATTCATATGTTTGTCAGCACACATGTTAACAAGGTTTGTGTGTAGGTTCGTGTGTATCAGAATAAAAAGGGAAAACAGTGGTTCCAAGTTATGGTAGGGATAATCCTCAACCCCTCGTGAGCACATTGATTTGCTCAAACCGCACACACAGTCACACATACACCCACGCACAGTTTGACGGATTTTTCTCTTATTTGACATGTAAAATGCACTTTGCTGCCTCACATTTCTGTTTGGACCATCTCACGGGAGTTCCTGTGATGTCTCCTTGCATCAGTCAGACACAAAGAGTCGGTGCGCCTGTTTGTGCCGCCAGCCTTTACGCAGGCCTGTTCAGAGCCGCGGGCGGATTTATCAGCGTTATATCAATATATCCGAATCAGCATCTGCTGATATCTCGCTTATTAAGCCTGCACATGATTGGATTGCTTCCATTCTAGATGAGAAAAAATATTGGCGTATGAATTGACATTAGTCCGTGAATTGGAAAAAAGAGGGGGGGAATGTTTCATAGAGCTTGAGGTGACGTCGATTGTTTAGTTTAATCTAAAAATTGGTCAAAACGCATATCTAAATTAAAAAAAGAAGAAAAAAGCGAAAAATATTTATATGAACCCTGATATGATAAAAGAAAATTAATCACAGAACAGCAAAAATGGATTGAAACAATCAGTTAGCAAATGTATGCACTCTGTTCCTTTATATACTGTAGTTGCATTTTCCTGGGACTTACGGGGAAAAAAATCACAGATTTTAAAAACGTTTTTGTGTAAAAATGTCTCTAAAAGCACAAACTGAACAAAAGTATGGCGTCTGCGCACATCCTGTAATCCGTTTTGGCAGTTGCTGGACCAAAAAAAAAGAAAAAAAATCACATAACACATATTGATTGAGATGAGTCGCTTACTAAAAGCACAAACGCAAAATAATTTGGGGTTATATAACCAAATATTGATAGATTCTAGCTTAAATATTTTGTGTAGTTGGTGTGAAACACTTTAATTATACTGATGTTGTGGTATAGAAAATTAGTCAGTCTGCAAAACATAGGCTGTGTTCCTGTACAAGTGCGTGAATTACTCACAACACGGTCCCTGTCAGTTTTTTTTCTATATCACGTTTAGGAACCCTGACCATCTTCAGCGTCCACAGACGCGTACATCCCATATGGCCAAATAACCAGAATGGAAGGCCTGCTTAGGGAGAATCAGAGAAATATGAAAATCCCATGTTAACAGTACGCAGCGCCGGTTTATAAATACATGATAGCTCCCATCTAGTGCAGGTTATGTCAAAGCCTGTCCTGCCTGCCTGCAAACAACAGCTGCTGCATGTGCCCGACTCGGCTTTGCGACTCCTCTGTTGGCGATTTCAGAGGAAGAACAAGCAGTTTGTGTAGCCGTGACACCTTGTCACGCCTCAGGATCAGAGTGGTCTTGTCCAGGTGTTTGCTCGTGGTGACACGGTGAAGCTCATGTTATACTAACAGATTCTGCAGGCAAAGTGCAAACAGGCAGTCTGGGACGTGCAGGCAGCAGACTACAAGTCATCTCCATGTTTAATGCTCTGATTGTTACTGCTCTAAATGCACATTAGTAATCTCCACGACCATTTTGTGTTCATTTACCAAACTCTCACGCTGAGGGTTTAATAACGGTGTGCTTTTTTTAAAGGATTGAATCACTTTTTTTCTTCAAACCTGTGTAACATATAACACATTAAATGATTTAGTAGCTGTAATTGTTGCCGCGCACAGGGGAGCCCCTGAAAATATTTCTTATGTAATGAGATACAGTGACATTTATGTAAAATCTCTTGAATAAAAACGTAAAATAACCGCACAGGGGCGTCTGTTTTCAGTGGCTCCAGTGACGTAAATAAGGTACATTCATTGTCACCTTAGTGCAAAAATCATGTCAAAATCCCGTTTCTGTGCAGCAGAACTGGTCTTGGATTTGCAGCGTCGCCCACTCGGAGATACACATAGTTCGTCAAAATCTGTTAACAGCCTTCCTCCAGTCCAGACACAACATGAAAGGATCCTGCATTGGGAAATATGTTTCCATCGTTTTTGTGATGGAAAACAAAATTACCGACTAGTAAATAAATAAGAGGCTCCACAAGACAACATATTCGATAATGGCCACTTGAGCTACTTGAGACTGTAATGAAGAGAGGTTTCTTGATGCTGGTTCTGTAGCAGTGTACCATTAATGCACAAGGAGCAGATTCAGCTATTCATTCCCAATGAGTCATTCTTGACAATTTCACAAAGTCACTTACAGTCAACTGAAAAAACAGGGTCAAAACAGGGTCTTTAAAGGGAAGCATTCAATGCGATTTCCATGAGACAGAAATATTGATTGCTTTTTGCAGCAGGACTGCCATATCGGGGGGCCAAGGGGGCCACGATAGCCACTTTCATCCCAATATAAACTGTAACAACCAAATTTTGTTTTGAAACTCAAATATTGACTATAACTTGGTTCTACCAACAATACTCAAAACTGAACATTTTATTTTATTGTCCATATTTTTATGAAGAGACGAATGATAAAATTCATGGAGACACCAACACCACCTGGTGGAGAGATGATGACGTCGATGTCCGTGGGCTTAAAAATCAGAGTTTAGGATTTAGCCATTGACTGTTTCGTTGGCAGACGTGCTCTGCATCAACGGTGCCACTGCTGGTGGCTGCACATCATCCTCCCATTATGGACCTTGGTAGACATCAACACCCGTAACTAGTCTCAATGTCTGTCCCAGACAAAATACCGACACCAGGAAGGGCAGTGTCTCTTCCTCATCCTATTTAGGGCCATAATCCAAGGCAATCTCGACAGCAATGCGAGGGGTAGACAGTCTGCTTTGAGTGTAACAAACAACATACTAAAAGTACATATGGGTGCAAGTGTTGGTTGCCATCTGTTCGTCTGCATGAGTCGTCAGTTTGATCAAATAAGACAAAATATGCTGCCGTCAACTTTGATAAATGATTTAAGCAGTTCAGTAAAAGAAAAAGAAGGAGCTTTTTACAGCTTTTGTGTAAGGATTCTAAGGATTTGCTGTTCTTTGTCATGTATGGATCTTTGTGTTTTGGACTCCTGGTTGGAGGAAGCAACTTGGCATTTTGGAAATGATGATGACAGTGATTATTTTTAAAGACTAAATGCTTGTGGCGGGGGGTTTGGGGCATCGACATGATACGACTTGTCAATTCTTTACTGTAAAAATTGTTTTTAACGACATTTTGAGGCCGGTGCAAGGCTAGATCGCACAATGGCACTGAGGTTCCATTATTAGAAGCCTGTAAGTGGAAGGAAACAACCACAAAAGTAGTGTCGTCAGCGCTAAAGGGAGATGTCTCTATAAAAGCAGAGGAGGTACGCAAATAGTTGCCAGTATCAGCAGATGAGATTATGATCAAGCGAGTGGACTGAAACTATGAGTTTGCTTGATTGTAGATTTAGATGTGTGATATCTTGGCCACGTTGGAGGAAACACTAAAGAGAGGGGTCAGCGTAAGTACATCACAAACTTCTCCTGGGACCTTAGACCATCCCGCCCGTGGTGGATCAGAGGGGGCGAGGGAGGGATGCGAGACGTCCTCACTTCTGCGCCGTCATTAAAAAAATGACTGCAATTAAATGCGACGCCTGGCACAGCTGTGGCATCGTCTGCCTGTTGTTGTGCTATGGCCCAACGCTGCACGTTATGATCTCTGCCAGATGAGCACAAAGGCGTTCACGACAGCTTATATCCTCACTTTAATACCCGTTCACAACGTGGCATAATGTGACGCATTTTCAGGGTGAAACATT
>KV751376.1:911070-933661 GCA_001698575.1 Mola mola | reverse complement strand
AGCTACGTGTTAAAGCGCTTATTGCACTTTTCATCATCTGAAGTATCTGATACAAATTACAAATGTAAAGGGAACTTTTGGAGTATACATAACCACTGGTTATGTATATTATGGGAATATTTCAGCTGCGTGTCATCACAGACTGGGGCAACTTTCGAGATGATGCAATAAAACGGATTTAAATTTAAATCATACAGTAAGATACTGCGGCGAACAGGACTCGGGACTTTGTTGTAGACAGTGTTTAATATTTCTCCAAATGCTCACAAAACAGAGTGATTTTTTTTTTTTTTCTTTTTTTAGGGAGAGAGAAGCAGCCTCTATTCGTTACTGTCACTATATTTTCTAGTATTTGACACAATAAAATATGGAAATGGTGAAATTAGTCCAAATGGCGCATTCAGCATCTGCAGGTAAGACAGACGTAGGCGGTGATGGCCGTGTTAGAACACCTCTGAATGTGGTCTCAGCGATCAAACACGTCCGCAGGTCTGATCAGCGCCAGTGAGATCGCACCTCTTTAGATCTCCTACAGCTCAACAATCTTCAGCTGCAGCGCTGCGTTTTAAACATTTTAACTGTTTGACATTTATTGTGCTTCTTCCCAAGTGATAATTCTGCTTTCAGCTCCTGAAAGTGAGAGTGAGTTCATAATTTCCCCTACAATTTACTTTGCTCTTTATTTTTACTTGCTGAGAAAAGCACATCTTACAAATAAATGCACTTCTCATTGGAGTGTTTATTTATCTGTGCCTTTATTAAATAAGCTGCTACTTTTTTATTTTATCCCATCTATGATTCATTTTTTGTGGCTGGCACTGAGCTGCAGGCGATATTTTGGAAGTACAGGAACAGCACAGCAACGGGTTGTGTTACCGCTGTTACAGCCCAGAAAATTCCAGAATGAACGTCGTTGATATTAAATGCAGTCAAGGAATAAATGTCCAAATAGAAATAAATTAGTGTCCAGTCCCGTCGGTTATGAGGTTTTGCCTGGAAAAAAGCAGCAGCTTTTTGACAAATGTTAAAAGTTTTCGTGTTACACAGCGATCCAGTATAGTGATAAATGCCCAAATGTCTGGAGATTGTTCTACCCTATAGAGCTGTGCTGAGGACAGGATTCTGATCACGATAAATGTGGTAGGAAACTCATCAACTTTCTGCAGACTTTAGAGGAGACCCAAGCCTTTGTGTGAAACCTACTCTGTCTGCCACCCAGAGAGAATCACACAGGACCTCCCATTTCCTCTGCCTGTTAGAAGAGCTGTATCCCAACATGTGCAAACTTATAACATGTTGAAACAGTCTGTGACTTTGAAACTTTCTTTAAAAACTTTTAAAACACAAATAGATCCTCCAGCAATTTGACACCGGCTGCGCTCCTCCGAACGCTTTGAACCCTGCCCAGAGTGTCGCCTGACTTTCCAGCCTGCAACAAGCGAACGATTGACAGGGCGTGACGCCTCTATTACCCAGAGCCTCCCATCGACCAGGCAAACATTACTGACTCTGAAACCCTTTAAGTGGCTTTGCCTGCGGCATGCAGGCCGCGGTCCCCTGGGTGCCGTGGAGGCCAAGTGGTGTGAAACGGGCTCGCCGTCACACCTTTACCAGGGAAAACAAGAAAATTAACGTTCATCATTAAAATATTTTTGCCAGTCAAACTGTGGCTCTCATTGCGCTGTCAGAGGTCTAATGGCTCGACCCCCCCGTCTCTGGATTAATCTCTCTCTAGCTCTCTTCACACACACAAACTCTTCCATTAGGAACATACCACTACATGGCTGTTTTGTCCCTCATCTTCATGGCGATCTACCCTCGGGCACCTATAGCTCTCCAACACAAAGAGCGGGAGGTTAACTCTCTCTCCCCTTCTCTCCCCCTCTCTGTCTGCTGATTGTATGTCCTCCTCCTCCACCAGTGAGTCTTCGTACCTGGCTTGATTTCTTCTCGTGGTACCGGTGTGCAAGATTTCCGACCAGCTTTCAGCCCTCATTGTGTTTCAGCAGTGAGTCAGTGAATTTTCTTTTTGTGAAAATTGTATTACTTAATTTTTTCCTGCCGTGCAGGCTAAAAGCTTCGTTTGTGTGTAAAAAATGGTATATATAAAAAAACAAAACGTCAGCTACAATATCCCAGGACCTGCAGCGAAATTGCTTATTTCTTCTAACCAAATGTTCAAACCCGCTGATACTGAATTTACATTAAAAGATACAAACTCTCAAAACGTTAAAGCAGTAAATATTTGCCAATTATGCCTCATGAATTACTTTATTCCCTAAAGCCCGTTCTGCCAGCACTATCTCATCGTGCCGTTCAAACCCAAATAACACTTAAGTTCTACCTGAGATATCAAAGTTTCAGAAGATGCCACATTTCGGGCTGAAATTTGTGTAAAATGAATCGTCAAGAATGTCCACCGTTTGATTAGATGATGCAGCCTGAATATTTCAAGTGTTGTATGCATCAAATGGCTTTAATGGAGAATGGGAAAGGGGAAATTAAGTGATTTAAAAGGGTAACACTATATGTTAAACTGGCTATACTATAGACAAAGGCTCTACCGAATCATTAACAGGAGATTCATGCAGATGAATGCAGCGTCTCTGTTTACATTAACTGTGTGTTAAATATATTTCACTGCGGGGCCACTACTCTTAAAGACTGCTCCTCGTTCAAGTAGGCCGGCCGCTGGCCCGGGGCTGGATTTTGGTTGTAGGCAGGGCACATGATGCTACGAACAGGGGGACTGGATGTGCGGCTTTGTCAGGGTCCATCAGTGTCCTTGCTCTACTTACTCTGCATCAACACTTTAGGGTGTGTGTGTGTGTGAGTGTAAGAGAGAGAGAGAGAGAGAGAGAGAGAGAGAGAGAGAGAGCAAGAGCAATGGGGGTTGTAAGCAAAAGAACATGCTGCCATAAGGGTTTTCGATGATATCAGACATATTATGTGTGTGTGTGCACATCATTGCACATGTGTGTGTGTGTGTGTGTGTGTGTGTGTGAGAGAGAGAGAGAGAGAGATGAAAATTTCTCATTCTCTTGAGCCTTTTATATTCCGTGTTTGGTATTTGTGTGTGTATGTGTGTGTCATGGTAGTCCTGGGGCCTCTGTTAAAGTCTTATTGGTTCAGTGGACTTAAAGAAGGCTCTTCTCTTTATTATATGTGCGTGTGTGTGTGTGTGCAGGCCCTGTTTGAGCACAAGTCATTGAATGCATGTTGGACATTTGTTGAGGAGTGACCTAAATCTGTCTGCCGTCATTACCAAACAAGAAGACATAGAGAAAAGCAAGTTGGGAATAAACAGGCGCCGGCCCACATATGTACTCGCGCTGGAGACACCGGAGCACGCCATGCTAGCCCCGTGTGCACACGCTGCAGCAGCAGATTGAAATGCTAAGCAGGGAGAAAGTAAATAGGACGGCGTGCGTGATGTGACTTTCTGTCCAGGGCCAAGAGTTCAGTGTGTGTTAATGGATCGTGTTGCCGCGGTTCTCCTGTGGCTCGGCCGCCTGCGTCCCATATGTCCTCTCCTTAGAAGCTCCTAAGCTAGAAGTGGCCCTCCGATCACCTCGTTACCCCTTTTTGGGAAGTGATCTTCTCCACGACATCATTTATTCAGGATTATTGAATAAAGTAGCCTGAGCTCTCTGCCTCGCTCTGTGTGTGTGTGTGTGTGTGTGTGTGTGTGTGGATATAGAAATATTAAGACTCTTTTATGGGTCAGTGGCCACTGATGCCTCTGGCTAATTACGGACTTCAAACACGTACTCGTACTCATAGACACGCACACACCTGACGCATCTCCTCGCTCACTCCCCTCTCCGACCCCCTCCTCAGACTGCACCGCGGTATCACCATGGTAACAGCAGATTGAGGGGTCTTTTCGCTGCAACGATTGCTCAATTGTTATCTGTTTTGCCTCTCTTTCCTCTCAGTCTGTCTCTCTATTATTCTGTCCTCCTCCCACCCTGACGGATTTCTCCTGCGTGCTCATTCAGACCAACATCCTCCCACCCCCTTCGCGTTCATTCTCACACCTCCACTCCTTCCTTCCCCAGGCTCTTCTAACGTGGCTGCTGGTGTGACGTCCTAACTCTTCCTGCCCAGCATGGCCGTGTCACTGTGGCTCCTGGGGGCGTGCGCGCTCACTCTGGCTCACGTCGTGCCCACCAGCCACGGTAAGCGTCACAAAAGCAGCATCATAATGAAAAAAAATAAGAATAATAATAAAAAAAAAAAAAAAGAAAAAAAAAAAAAAAGAAAAAAAAAAAAAAAGAAAAAAAAAAAAAAACAACCTCAAAAGGAAGCAATAGAGTGAGCCAGCGCTGCGCAGACTCTCTTGGGACTCAATCGCAAGTCACTGTGAGCAAAGCCTGCAAAATGTTGGCAAAGACAGAATGTGGCCTACATCAACAAGGGCTTGACATAACATTTGAAGTGTGGCGCTCGCCGATGGGAGCCCTCCAGAAGCTGCCTGTAGCTCCAAGCTATTAATAAACAATCAGTCATGCAGCACCATGAGCAGTTCCTCCATCAGCATACTGATTACACGCTCGTGTTCGAGCTTTAATCCCGGTGCCACAACAACACATTTTCAGGCTTTTACTACGCCCCAGATCAAGGTAACGCTAATGGGATTTTCTCCAATAACCCCAGCTCTACACGGATTAATACGGCACTCAGGTGAGAGATGTGACATCTGAAAATAAGATGTTACACCTGTCAGATTGTGTTCACGACGCGACGCATGAGCCCGGAGTGCGGAGTTTCATCCCCGTCGCTGACTTAAAAACGCAGCACGTCACGTGTAGGTGTCGCAGCGTGAGTGCGTTGTGTGATTTATGTCAGCAAACACACGTTGTTCGCACCTGGGAACCTTAACTGTCAGTATTCACACACGTGTGCATTAGACTCAAATTAAACGAGGTTTTAACGGTGCGAAAATGTGTGTTAACTGTCATGTTTATGTTAAACGGCTACATGCACGCGTGTAGGTAGACTGAGCAATGACATTATAGTGTTAAACTGGTTATTGAATGATTAAATGCTGAGGTTCCTGCCATCACCATTTATTTGTTGTCATCCAACTACGACTAAAAGGTTAACGCACCCAGGCAGATAAAGGCAGGATAAGTCACCCTCTTCTGCTCCGGTCATGTTTTAGCCATCATCCATGAATGATCACTGTGCCAGACTGAAGTGACTCAGCACCGATGGGATGGATTACTATGTAATTTTGTGCCTTCACGGCCCCCAGGTGACTCATCTTAATAACTCTGCTGGTCCTCTCACTTTACCTTCAGCACCAATATGAGGCTGACATTTGTGCTTCTCATTCAAACAACCCCGGACATGTACGGGATGAATTGCTATGAAATTTGGTGCTTTGGTGTCTCAGCACATTAGCATCGTCCCCGTGAGCATTTTAGCACGCTGCAGTTATCACAGAGTACCAGGGCACACCTACCCAGGGTCCAGCCTACAGGCGGCTACGCGCCACATCATTCCCTGATTCGTAAAATAAAAACAACTGTGACAGAACATCTGTGTGATGGAAATCTTTTGTGCCAAAGCAACGACGTCTCCCAGGACTGGAAATGTCTTAAGCGCAAGTATTTATTGCGGCTCGACACCTCGAGGAGAATCAAAAGATGACAGCCATTCAGTGATTGAAATGTCATCTCCAGGCCTGACTGTCTCCCAGTAGAGAGGCGTGTTTGACTTACTGCTTACATTATGGAATCTGATATACAGATGTTCTATCACTATTGAACGACTGCTAGAATGGACAGACGCGCCTAATGAACTGTGGCCTTTAAACTGATGGTCATCAGCCCTGTCTACTGACAGAGAGGTGTTTTGTAGACGTTAGAGCCTCGAGTACAGCATATGGCAACCACAACAACCTGAACTGTAACCAAGTTAAAAATCGACCAGTTATTTATTTAGATGAAATAAAATGAAGGAAAATTCCTTCGCAGTCACAGTGATTTTCACCAGCAGAATTTTCCATCTCATTGCAGTCAGGATGCTAATTGTGCTTATATTGCTCCTTTTATCAACCTCCGACTTTCCCATCTGCCTCATCCTACCACCCCTCACCTGCAGCTATGTCCCGGGCCGCTATGCCATTCGGGCTGCTGCGCAGGGAGCTGGCGTGCGAGGGTTACCCCATAGAGCTACGCTGCCCTGGAAGCGACGTGGTCATGGTGGAGACCGCCAACTACGGACGCACTGATGACAAGATCTGTGACGCTGACCCCTTCCAAATGGAGAACACGCAGTGTTACCTCCCTGACGCACTCAAGATTATGGCCCAGAGGTGTGTGTGCGTCTTTAAATTATACAGCAAAAAAACATCCATCGTAATGTCATTCCTGTGCTTTTTGGGGTTGTGCAAACGTTTTATAAGCAGTTAAACCAATCAATAAGAGCAGCTAAGGTTTCGTACATACAGTATACATGTGGAATCAAGTCCGAGGAAACCGGAGACAAAACCGATACTTGTGATGTAAGTCATGTGTACGAGCAAGTGCAGTAATCTCTCCAGCTCAGCGCCTGCCTGCACCATTAGCTGTGTACTCAGCAGCGCTTTCCTAGAAGAACTGATCAATATTCAGCAAGAGGGCGAGCCGACAAATGGAGTGCCCTTTGCTTCCCCTTTCCTGTCTGTTAATCACTCTCCCTCCCTCCTTTGTTTTCACATTCTATTATCCCATCCGGCGATCCGCTTGTCTTCCAGGTGTAACAACAGGACTCAGTGTGTGGTTGTTGCAGGGGTTGACGTCTTCCCAGACCCCTGTCCTGGAACATACAAGTACCTGGAGATCCAGTATGAGTGCGTCCCTTACAGTGAGTATGCCTTATGTACATATATGATCGCCGATAGACGCACATATACATACATGCACACACACGGGTACCCTCAAAAATGTGCGTGTGCATGCAGGACGGAGCAGACTTAATCTATTTTTGTCAAGCAAAGTTTTAGGTTTAAGGTGTTGATTTTTTATTTATTTATTTATTTTTTTTTGTTTGTTCTTGTGACGTCTGATGTCGACTGTATCCCTGAGAGACTGACGGATAGAGACTTTTTTTTTTTTTTTTTTTTTTTTCTCTCAGGGAGCGTGTGTTTACGCGTGTGTGCGTGTGCGTCAGTATGAAACACTAAGAGGAGATTGGATGGAGAGGTGTGCCGTCTGTGTGCGCCAGGATGCCAGGGAGGCGTGTGCATGCGTGTGTGTTTTCCTCTTTCAGATTCACGCCACAGGAGTTGCTCTCTTTTCTCCACAGGAGCCTGATTGAGGGAAGGAGAGATCAGGGGGGAGGTGGAGGGAGGGGAAAGGAGGGGGGAAGGAGCGGGAAGGGAGGGCAGGGGAGTAATGGTGGGTGGGTTTTGTGCTTCTTCCTTTAATGTGAACTATAATGTTTGTGGCGAGAATGAGTTCCAAAAGTCTTTATCTGTGCAATTTTTTCTTTTTTTCTTTCCTTTTCTCTTTTTTTCCCTTCCTTTCTTTCTTCCTTTCTTGCTCTATTGCTCTCTTGCTTGCTTTTCTTTACTTCCCTTCTTTCACCCTGACTTCTCTTTCTTTCTCTCCCTCTTTTTTTTCTCCTATGCTTGAGTAGAAGTGGACCAAAAAGGTAAAGACAATACATTGTAGCATCTTGATCTCTCCTTACCCTCCCCCCCTCCCCGAGCCACCTCTTTTCTCTTCTTTCCTCTCTCCGACCATTTCTCTCTTCCTCCTACCCTAGGACGTTGTTTCGTAGTCATGCTGGATGTTGCCCCCCTTTTTTTGTTCATTTCCTTCTCGGTTATTATTTCCCCCCCTCATTTATCCACCTCTTGTTGTATGGAAACCCCTCTATTTATCCAGTTTTATCCAGGTTCTGCACCTCTCTTCCTCCTTAATCTCTTTCTGTCTGTCTCGTCAGTTTCCTCCACTCTTCTCTGCCTCCTCTCTTGCTCCTGGTCGATCTCTCTGTCTCTGTCGGTCTCTCAGCGCACACACAAACATGAAAACATGAACGCAAACTTTGCCCTCGCCGCTCTCTTTCTTTCACACACAAGCGCTCTTTCTTTCTCTCTCTCTTTCTTTCTTGAAGTCATTCCTTGCAGTCCTTCCTTCTTTTTCCGAACATCCTCTTCATGCTTATTTTCCCTTTTCTTCCCCTATAGGAAGAGCCCCTTATTTATCTTCATAGGGAAAAAACAAAAAGTTAGACCAAATGTGTGTGATTATATATCCGTCTGGATGTGTGCTTACCAAGCACTGCTTATGTGTGTGGGTGTGTGTGCATGCCTATTTGCATGCCAGTGTGAGAACGTGCAGTATACGTGTGTCCATACGGTCGATTATTGACATGTGGGTGGACCAATCGTTGTGCCCGGCGTAAACTAACCTGCCCTCTCATTCACTTCAAGGCAAAATTTAGCCCCGCCTTCTGTGTCCCTGATTCTACCTCACACTCTTTTTTCACTCTTGTTGCACTAACCCACATACAGACGTGCGCGCGCGCACACACACACAGACACACACACACAAACTAAGCACACAAACACACTCTCTCACACCTTTCATTGCAGTGTCCCTGTTGTATTACTCACCACACACACACTAACAGTGTGTGATTTTCAACACTTGTACGTCTTCTGTTGCTTGCCTCTCGAGACCAGCGCAGGTGTTTTAAATCCCTCTCTCTTTCTCTCCTCATCCTTTTTTTTCTCTCTTTGTGCATCAAATGCATCCAATTCATGCATCAATCCATTTTTTTCTCTTCTCTCCGCACTTGCCTTCAATTTCTGTCCACTCTTTTCTCTCTCCCCTGCCTCCCTCCTTGCTCTTCTCCTCGCTCCCTCTTTCTCTACTTTATCACATCTGGCTGTCTCCCCCTCCCAGTTTTCGTGTGCCCCGGCTCTCTGCTCAGCATCCAGCCGGCCTCCTCTCTCCTGGAGGCGGAGCATCAGTCGGGGGCGTGGTGCAAGGACCCGCTGCAGGCTGGCGACAGGCTGTATGTCATGCCGTGGACGCCATACAGGACCGAGATGCTGTACGAATACGCCTCCTGGGACGACTACCGCCAGAACAGAGCCACCACCACCTACAAGTGAGTTATGGTGTAGCCATGCAGAGGGGTATTGCTTTTGTCCCTGTCCATCTGTGCGCATGTGTGAACAAAATGAACCAAAACGTAATTCACAGATCATTTCCAAATTGCAAGAGGGGGATTAATATGGTCCAGATCTCGGAATTCAAGCGTTGCTGCTGGCGCGCAGGGTTGCAGCCAAATTATCTTTGGGTTTCAGTCTGTTGGTCAAAACACACACAAAACAAGCAATTTAAAGATGCGACAGAAGGTGCGGGATGGAATTTATGGTGTCCTTTTTTGATCAATATATAAGTGTTTTTATTTTCAGGTGATTATATTTATTTCTTGCAGGGTTTGGACGCTCTATTTCACATGAGAGCCAATCCATTCGGCGACATTTCCTTTCTAAATGAGAGATTGGTTTGAAATTTTAAATGAATATTAATGATGATCGGTATGAATTTAAATGTGTTGACACTGCTGTGGAGTGGTTTGGCTTGTCAGTGGGGAATAATTTTGGTTTAATTAAAACTTTAAAGGTTTTTCCAAATCAACCAAGATAAAATACTCAAGGATGACTCATTATCAAGTAAATGCTCTCAGGCAATATTAATTAATATTACAGACGCACAGCCCTACCAGCTTCAAGTTGGCGAAAAGAGCACTTTCACAAATCTTTCAAGTGAATCAGCTGTTGCGACTTAATAGAAAATTGCGAAACATTTTGTGTTCATGTTGGATAAACTGAGTGTTAAATAGTATGAATTGTGTAACTTTGCATGTACGCTCCATTTTCCATCCTCCTGTGTCCTAGGTTGCCGAGCCGCGTGGACGGTACAGGCTTTGTGGTGTATGACGGAGCCGTGTTTTACAACAAGGAGCGAACTCGCAACCTGGTCAAATATGACCTGCGGACACGCATCAAGAGTGGCGAGGCGGTGGTGGTCAATGCCAACTACCACGACACCTCTCCTTACCGCTGGGGAGGGAAGTCAGACATCGATCTGGCAGTGGACGAGAACGGCCTCTGGGTGATCTACTCTACTGAAGCCAATAATGGACGCATCGTGGTCAGCCAGGTGAAGACTGAAAGTGGAGTGATGGATAGAAGGACACAAGAAGGAAGGGTTTAATTAATGACTCCTCTCATCTCGCCATGTCTTTGTTGACTTGCAGGTGAATCCGTACACCCTGCGCTTTGAGGGTACGTGGGCCACCGGCTTCGACAAACGCGGGGCGAGCAACGCCTTCATGGCCTGTGGCGTGCTCTATGCCGTGCGTTCTGTCTTTCAGGACGACGAGGGGCAGGCAGAGGGCAGAGTTGGTAGCGACATGGTGGTTTATGCCTATGATACCAGCCGCGGACAGGAGCTGCCCGTTCAAATACCTTTCCCCAACCCATACCAGTACATCTCCTCCATAGACTACAACCCCAGAGACAACCAGCTGTATGTGTGGAATAACTACTACGTGCTGCGATACCCGCTGCAGTTCACACCGCCTCCGCCCACCAAAGGTTTGTGGAACAAGTGCACTTGTGTATTTGGTTATGAGGTAATGAACTGAGAGAATCAACGGCGTTTTCCGTCCCGCCAGGTCCTCTCTCTTCTCTGATGACAACAGTCCGCTCCTACACGGCTACCGTGGCGCTGGCCCCGGTGCGACCGTCGGCATCGCACCCGATTGGCGTCATCAACCGAGGACCCTTTGATCAGCGGCCAATAACAGCTATGGTCCCTCTGACTCCGCGTCCACCTCTGCGTGTCCCTTTGGCTCCAGGTGGCTCCGGTCAGGTGGGCGGATGTGAGGGCCGGGTGGCACGAGGGGTGCAGTGGCCGCCCACTCTGAAGGGCGAGACAGTGGAGAGGCCCTGTCCCAAAGGCTCCCTGGGTAGGTTGGGAACGTGTGTGTATTGTGTTGAACACATGCGCATGTCTGTATCACGTATCTCTCTGAAATGGTGTGGCATGTCCTCTCTTTGAACCTGCCTTCAGATGAGAGAGGAGTATTGTTGGGGCAAAGCTCTCATGCTGATCGTGTAGATAAGCCAAGGCAGCCAAAATGCTTTGATGAAACATGCCATTCACTATCTGGGCAATATTAAAACTGCAAGCAAAGTTAAAGACTTGCTGGAGACGACACTCAAACAAGCTGATAAGACAACCATCTAGGTGTTTTTTAATCAGGGTTTGGTGAAGGCCAAACAGAGTTAAAAGAACAGTGAATATTGTACAGCCATATTGTTGAATAGTGATGTTTTAGGCACTTTTACTTAGAAAGAAGGCATCTGTAGATTGTTTTCTTTCCAAGTCCAGAGTTTATTGTTGGATATTGTTCACACAGTAGCCAGAACTTTACAAAATTATATCTTTATCCAATGTATTATGGAGTATAACAAGTCAATATCTATTACTTGTCACAAGGTTGTCATAATCAAAATGTTTTGTAACAGAGACCACACCATTAAGCATCTTATTAGGTATAGGTTGATAGTTTGGAGTGAAAGAGAGGAAGGTTGAGGTGGGAAGATTTAGGCTTGAGAGGACTGAGGAATGGAGGGGAGAGATTGGTTAGCCTCTGAAGAACAGAATCATTGATACTAATACTCAGGGTGGGGGTATATTTTAATGAGCAAATGAGCTTTATCATCCCCTGGGATTCTTATTATAAAGTTCCTTTATGATTCCCATAATTTAAAGCTGGGGTATGTAGTTTATTTTTGGCCTCTTTGGGCAAAAATTCCATAATAATCTTTTAGAATATCGTAATTCAAGAGGCCTGAGAAAAGATTGAACTTGTGCGCCTCTTCTCCTCTAGGCTCCGTACTCACGCTTTGCTAAAATCTAGTAATCTAGTAATAAAATCTAGTCATTTCAGAGACGGGGTGTTCCTATTGGCTGTTCTAAAAGGATAGATGCACGTGCATGTCGCCATATATGGCGAAAGTGCCCAGGGAGAGAAAGACAGCGTTTCCATCTTTACATGCGAGTTTTAAACCAGTCCTGTGTTTTTGATGGTGGTCCGTGTGGTCGACTGGATAATTGCACCACAGGCGATAGAATTAGTGAACACAAGTGGTTGGATTGGTGGCAGAGAGAGCAGAGAGAGATTGGCAGTTTTCTGATCCTAGAAAAATTGCAAAAGGAAAAATCATAAATCACTTCTCTTTCTGTCTGTTTCAACCTGTCTGTCTCTGCAGGTATAGCCTCCTATCAGTGCGTGCAGTCGCCAGTGGGTTGGAGCTCCAGAGGGCCTGACCTTTCCAACTGCACTTCTCCCTGGGTCAGTCAAATTGCACAGAAGGTTAGTCACACATTCGCAGACACACAAATGCCCGAAAGCCAGGCAGCAAGCAGGGCTTTCTTAAATGTCAAAATATTTGACATTACAAACACCCCGCCTTCACTCCAGATTAAGAGCGGCGAGAACGCAGCCAACATCGCTGGGGAGCTGGTCAACCTGACACGGGGGCGGATCTATGCCGGTGATGTCAGCATGTCTGTCAGGCTAATTGAACAGCTATTGGACATCCTGGACTCCCAGCTTCAGGCCTTGAGACCAGCCAATAAAGAGTCAGCAGCTCGCAATTACAACAAGGTAAATTGCTCCTTTTGTCAAAGCAGATGGGTTATTGACCTTTGCTGGAAATAAAAGCAAAAATGTCAGCTGTTTTTTTTTTCTTTTCAGCTGCAGAAGAGGGAGCGCACATGCAGAGCTTACGTTCAGGTAAGGCAGACAAACAGATAAAGAAACAGGTAAATAGATAATGATTAGAAGCAGGAAGAAAAATGCCGTGTTTCTCCGTATCAGGCGGTCGTTCAGACGGTCGATAACCTGCTTGGTCTTGAGGCTCTGGTGTCCTGGGCGGATATGAGCAGCGCTGACCAGTCCCGCTCTGCATCCCTGCTGCTAGACGCAGTGGAAAAAGGAGCATTTCTATTGGCCAACAACCTCTATGAAGGACGTTTCAGTGACAGGGCACCAAATGTTGGTACGTGCACTTTCTCTTCTCTCAGCACTTTTGCTCTATTTCAGAAATTACCGGTTGAAATTAGCTTAAACACTGTGCGTGTGTGTGATTGTTCCCGTGTGCACACAGATCTGGAGGTGTATGTGCTAAACACAGAGGCAGACATACAGGACCTGACGTTCCCTCACTCCTACGACAGCGACAGCATTTTGCAGATATCAGCACTGGCTCTGCAACAGTACAGCAACAACGGTCTGTGGCACATACCAAAACGAATCAACAGTTAGCACAGTGACAGCTCAGTATTATACAGCAGATTGCCTGGGCTGCAAATCTCTAGGTAGCATAAATGGAAGTGGTATTGCCAATTGTGAATGTGATGAAAATGTTTTTTCTCTCTTTACTTCTTTTTGTCTGCAGGTCAGGTGAAGCTGGTCCTCACTCTCTATAAGAACCTGGGCTCCTTCCTGACCACCCAGAACTCCACTCTACGCCTCAGTCTGGGACTGGGCCAAGGGTCCGACACCAGACGCAGGAGCCTGGTGGTCAACTCCCATGTTATCTCAGCCTCAGTGCACAGGGGATCCACCAGAGTGTACCTCTCTGAGCCCGTGATCTTCACTCTCAGGCACCTGCAGGTCCATTCGCAAATTTCCTTTCGATTGTTTAGATTGAAAAGATTCAAACCACTGTGCAGAATCCGGTCCCGGAGTGCCTGTATGTGCTGTTATTATGCATTTTGTTGTGTTTGCCTCCACAGCTGGAGAACCACTCCGGCCCAAACTGCTCTTTCTGGAACGCATCGGGAGTTTCCGGGAATGGCAGGTGGTCCACGCAGGGCTGCCGCCTGTTACACACCAACAACACACACACGACCTGTGCCTGCAACCACCTGTCCAGCTATGCTGTCCTCATGACGTATCAGCAACCTGCTGTAAGTAACACACACCACAGAAACACCACGTACCAGCCTTTAAGTCACTCTCTCAGCGGACAGAAAGCAGATCAAAGGCTACAGAATGTGTGTGTGGGGTGCATCATTTGTGCGTTAAATTGTGTTCAATTATACAAAAATATCTAAATACTCACTGTCTGTTTTCTGTGCATTATGTATTCGTACATACAGTGTGTTGGGATATGATAAAGGACTAAAAGGGCTTAAATTGCACATTCTTACTGCCATAGCTTTGGTTTTTGTGGGCCAGGTGCCAAAAGTGACCCCCTTAAATCAACCCTCTTCAACCAATGTGTTGGGGAGTGACTCTTGTCTGTATTTGCAATTTATCACAACAAAGCACTGATATACAACACACACAGAGGCAATACAAACTGCAGCGGTATCCATAGTGAGCATTTTGTTTCAATATCAATTTTCATATTAATATCATTAGAGGTGACAACTTTTTCAGAAAATTTCTAACGACCAAAAAAAAAATCATAAATCATATGGGAATCTACACTTTGCCAGATGGTACCAACCACAGTTAAATGTTGCAGTTATATTCATACCACAGCTCACCAGAGTTTTTTCTTTTACATTTAAATACATTGTTTTGATTTCAGTACCCACAAGGAGGTTTGTTATGGCACTTTTATCCTGAGCAATGTTCCCAGAAAAGTCTTCCTGGAATTTGGAATCAATTTAGCTGTAAGTGCAGGTGAATTGCCCCTGGCATTGATTTATTTCCAAGCCCTTAGATGTTCCCGGCCAAAATGTAGAATAAGAAACGCTGAAGTAGAAGAAAAGCAATTTTGCCTTTACCAGTTCTCATTGTGTTGGGTTTTTGCAGACAGTGCCAGTTGCTAAAGAAATCATGTGAGCTGCAGAAAATAAGGTCCCTGACGACAAAACCGTACCTTATTGCAGGTGGATGCATCAAGAAGAATTACAGATTGACAATACAAGTTTGAACAGATGATGCAGTGTAGCATCCTCCGGAAAAGGGCATACAGTATTTACGGCCCAAGTTTACATATTAAGAGCACTCGTGAGGTAACTCTGTTGTTTAGTCCAATGTAATCCATCCGTGCCTGTCGTTTGCTGCTCACCTTGCAAGCAAGGACACATTATCTATGTCCCAGACTGAGGCATCTGATTATTTTCTCAGCACATTTCATCGGTACTTGATCTGCTGGAACACAATGACTGTGGGTGAGAATGCAGACACTGAGTCAGAGGACACAAACTAACTCAAGGCAAAATGTATAAGGGAAAAATCTTTCACAGAGGGCAAAGGTAATGTGATGGTGATTTCCAGCTGTAGAGAGAGTGATGATCACTGCAGGGTATTTTGTCCTGCCATGAAATTGAATTAAGCATTACTTTTCTCTTTGTTAGGTGAGATTTTATTCATTTGAACGGATGTTACATAACACACAGTGTTACACAACCAGAGGCAAAGACACATGGGCACCCTGCACCGCACAGTACACCCATCTTTGCTCTCAAACCTGCATCAGCTCACTCTTATCTCTTTCTTCTCTCTTGCCTGTCTGCTCCTCCTTATCAGTTCGGGGTCGGCGTGGAGGAGCTTCTCGTCTATGTGGTTTCCTGGGTCGGCATATCTGTGGCTCTGGTGTGTTTGGCCACCTGCCTTACCACCCTGTGCTGTCAGGGGGCGCCCTGGCACACAGACCACAGCACCATCCACTGCAACCTGTGGGCCAACCTGCTTGTTACTGAACTGCTCTTCCTCGTTGGTGCCAACAAGACTCAATACACAGTGAGTATTTTGATATTAAAAAAAAAAAACAGAATGGAGGAGTAGTTAAAAAATAATTATGATAATGGTGGATATGGATCCTCTATTGAAATTGGCCAAATTTCCAGGTTGTGTGCTCCATCATTGCCGGCCTGCTGCACTTCTCGCTGCTCTCGTTGTTTTGCTGGTTGTGTCTGGAGGGGATGGAGCTCTTCTTGCTGCAGCGGGAGGTATTTGAGGGACGTAACTCGAGGAGGAAGTATTTCTACCTGTGCGGCTACTCCGTTCCTGGACTGGTGGTGGCCGTGTCTGCAGCCATCGACTTCAGAGGCTACGGCTCAAAAGCCGCGTAAGTTGAGTCCCCGTGTAATTTTTCCTTCATCTGTAGGTTGTGGTTTTTTGGTTTTTTTTTTTTAGCTCAGACTGACTTAAAGGTTCTTATTTTACTGCCTGTGTGTGCAAAGGTGCTGGCTGCGATCAGATAATTACTTCATCTGGAGTTTCCTTGGACCTGTTGGTGTCATCATCACGGTGAGAGTTCAACCTAACCAATATGTTTCCATTTCCCTGAATGTAATAACACCTTTATGATTGAACAAGTATTAAACAGTTTTTGCTTTTTGTGTGTTTTGACCGTAGTTGAACCTGGTTATCTTGGTGATGACCTTACATAGGATGCACGGCACTGCTGCTTTGAAGCCAGACTCCGGTCGCCATGACAATCTGAGGTACGCACGACACCACACGCTCGTGGAGCTCATTGTTTTTCACAAGCTTTTGCTCCAATCATACAGTCAGAGGAAGTTTATGAACTGAAAATCAAAAAATGAAGTTCCACTCATCTTACTGTTATGCATTTTTGAGACTATTATGTTATTTTTTATTACTTTCATTTCATCGTGTTCCAAAACCTCATTAAACCAGAAATTATAAATGAAAGAAGACTATAAAAATGATTCAGATAAAGAATGTCTCATGAGCTGGAGGCGGTGTGTTATGTATGAAGAATCTCCATTTAGAGATTTGCAGTTAAAATATTTAAGGCTCACCCAAAATGAGACAGGCTTTCTTTGGTTTAAGCAAAGCTCCTGCATTTTAAATAGAAAACATCGCAGCAATCTGTATAGACTAGTAAGTAAAGGTCAAATCTTAGCATTCCTGTGCACATTCACACTACAGGGAAAAACTGAGCTCAAAGGAAAAAGACAGTTAAATCTCATGCAGTCAATTTTTACCTCATAGTGATATTTTAGAGCAAAAAACATGTCTATTGTCAGGAAAATGTAATGGGAATGCTTCATTGATTGTTGTTTTAATTCATTTTTTTTTAAGCCGGAGTTCCAGGATGGTGGTGCTCAGATAGATGTGTTTGATTGCAGGTCCTTTTGAAAATGACTCACACCCCCGGCTCTCTTTTAGTATATTTTTGAGCTTTACAGTAAACGCACAGTAAAACCTCATCTGTGCCAGCTGGGGCCTGGCACGGAGTGCCTGTGAAATTAAATTCATAAAAAGCACAAGAACAGATCGCGGGGAGCAGAATTGAGTGAAAATAAAATATGATGTCGATCGTGTCCTGCTTCCTCCGGCGTCTCCAGGGCGTGGGCGGTGGGCTCCCTGACGCTGCTCTTCCTTCAGAGCGTCACCTGGTCCTCGGGCCTGATGTTCCTGTCTGCTCCGTCTCTCCTGCTGGCTTACCTCTTCTCCTCCCTCAACACGGCCCAGGCCCTCCTCATCACCATCCTGCACTGCACCCTCGCCAGGAAGGTCCGTCTCTGTCCTTACATGAGTGTAAGAACCATTGTGTGATCATTCGTGACTGAAAACGTACGTTTAACGTCTGCGTGCAGGGTCAGAAGGACTACGGCAGATGCCTGCGCCTCTCGCAGTGCTGCGTCACCTCCTCTTCCAGCTCTCCGGACTCGGTGAAGGGCGCCGCCCTGCGCTCCAACAGCCGCTACACCAGCAGCCAGAGTCGGAGAGCGACAGCTAACAGACAGGTTCATCTCAGCACACCGCAGCTGCATGTGTCTTTCTCACTCTATTGCGGTCTGGTTTGACCTTGTGTGGAATATTTCTTTCAGAGTCGCATCAGGAGGATGTGGAATGATACCGTTCGCAGACAGACTGAGTCTTCCTTTATTGCTGCAGACGTGAACAGCACTCCCACACTCAGCCGAGGTGGATGCTTTTTCTTTTTCCTTTTATATCTCAGCGCTGTGTCCTCAGTTGTTCCACAACATTAGATTTATTTTTCTTCCTGTCTCGCTCTCCATCCTCAGCTGCTTTGGGGAACCATTTCCTAACTAATCCAGTGTTGCAGACTCATGCTGGAGCCTCGCCCTATGACACGATGCTGGCCCAGGGATACAATCAACCCTTCACCTCCACAGGTACTTTTAGTTTCTACACAGCTTCCTGTGAATTCCTACTTCATGTGTGTTCGTTTCTTTGCTGTCCTTTTACCTGAACATTCTCACAGTACTTTACAAAACTCTCAAGCCACATTGAGAAATATCTACAGTATGTGAAGGCAGTTTTTACCATTTATACGGGAGAAAGTGCGACAATAAGCCACATCAGTAAGTACCTGGCTGTAAATTTCCTCCAGTGTCTGAAATTTAAAGTATATACAAGCGTAGAATTTTAATGTGTTCAGCACCGATTTTAAGATTTTTCTTTTAATTAAAAAAAAAAAAGAACATATTAAAAATAAAATATTAGTAACTGTAATTGCTTGTTAGCACACATTACTTCCATGCCTGATACCCGTATGCCCTTGATAAAATTAGCTGTTAATAGCTGAACAACGGCTCTGATGCCTGACTAGTCCCCTTACTGGCCAAAGATATATTTTCCCAGATTGTCATTTTTGTTTGTGTTCAACAATGTTTGGAGCTGTTTTTCAGTTTTTGAAATGTTTCCTTTTAAGTGTTTTTTGACGCTCTGCCTCTCTGTCTCTCTGTCTCAACATGGACCGGTAGGAACCTTCAGAAACAAGCAGAGTATGAGCTCTCCTTTGTTGTGCTCTTTCGAATCATTGAGCGCCACTTCCTTGTGCATCGTGCTTCGATTCATAGACAACCTGTGCAATTTCTGCACGCAGTGATTCTTTATAGACCATGAAGACATTACATGCATCTCTTCCATTTGGCAATATACCCGAGCATTCCATCAATGAATATTGATAATATCTTAATCTTTTTGCTAAGGCCATGCCCTCAGTAGGAACATGAACACGGTTCATTCATTCATAAGTTCACTCATGTTAATCGCTTCTTGTATCCCGGTTGCTAACTGGTGTCTTTTTGTTTCTGCCAACAGAGGTTGGTGTTTCCCAGAGCCAGGAGTCCTGTGGGTTGGACAGTGTATGTCCCAACGGAGGATACACCCCCAACACTTTCACCCTGCACGGTCTGGGAACTACGCCTGGATCCCGAGCTGGAGTGGTGGGCAGCTCTGACCTTCTGAGAGAGGGAGGGGTTGGAATGGGAGGGGACGACATCTCCCCGGCCCTCCTCACCCCCCACGGGCCCGCAGATCTGGGCGGCGGTGCTGGGATGCGTCGAAACCTGTCCGATGCGGCGGCGCTGGAAAAGATGATCATCTCGGAGCTCGTGCAGAGCAACCTGAGGCCTTCAGTTCCCATGCCGGTTCCCCCAGAGCGCTACGGGAGCCTGGCAAGGCCTCACCACCACGACAGGGGAGCTCTCGCTCACACCGCCACTTTAACTCGGCACGCACAGCCGCCCCAAGAGGGCTGGGCCGCCACCATTCAGCCAAACGCGCGCCACAACGCACAAGAGGGCTGGCCACATACGAGGCAGCACACGCAAGATGCTGAGGCGCATTCCACAACGCGTGGGCAAGATGGCTGGTCACACTCACGCATCTCTGGAGATTCAGAATCCCGCGAGCCCCTGACAGACCCGGACAAGGCGTTGCAAGGCACTCTGGGTCGCCGCGGACTCCAGGACAGACAGCAAGCACGCCCACCCGATGTTCAGGCGCGGCCCTACGCCACCCTGAGCCGCACCTCTGGTACTCTGTCCCGCCATCGCAACACGGTGGAGTCGGGCGGAGTGAGCGACAGGGACAGGGAGAGAGAAAGGGATCGGTACAGGGACAGGCCCCTCCCACCTCCTCCTCCTCCTCCCCCGCAGGAGTCTGAACCCCTGTACAAGGCTCTGGAGGAGCCGCTGCTGATGAAGCAGAGGGAGGCAAGCGTGGAGACATGGAGGGGCGGCCAGGACAGAGAGAGAGACGAGACGTTCCTCTTAAAGAGGGACGCAATGATGGACGACTGGAGGGGAGGGAACGAGCCTTTTACCTCTCAGAAGAGGGATGGAGAGATGGATGAATGGAGAGGTGGAATGGAGAGAGGGAGGGAGGAGCCTCACCTGCTAGAGAAGAGGGGTGGAAAGAAGGAGGCGTGGCGGGGAGGAGCGGACGCAGAGCAGGAGGAGACTTTTATTACGCAGAAGAAAGATTTTGGGATTGACGGATGGCGAGCTGGGATGGAGAGAGAGAAAGATGAATCGTTGTTTTTGAAGGACAGAGATGGATGGAGAGCAGGTGTTGAACGGGAGAATGAGAAACAGAAGGAGAGAGCAGTGGATGTGTGGAGGGGAGGGATGGATATAGACAGGGAGGAGTCCTTCCTGTTTGAGAGCAAGGACGGCGGTCTCGACGCGAGGAAAAGAGGGTCTCTTCGTTACCGCGGTGAACGAGAGGACTCTGACAGTTTTGCTCTGCCTCTGACCCCTGACCTTGACCTTGACACTGACTCCTCACCTATCTACGCCCGAGATTCGAACCCCTCCCCGCTCTACCCCGGAGACGGCCGCTCACCGCCCCTCAGCATCTTCCCCCGAAACTCTCCGCCGGCGAACATCTTCTCGCCCCGAGACGCTAACTCGCCTCCGAACAATCTTTACTCCCACCACTCCCCCCAGGTGTACAGCCGAAGCAGCTCCCCTCCTCGCTTCTACACCCGCACTTCCCCTCCGACCCTGTCGTATCCTGACAGCAGCCCTGAAGGTGTAGAAGAGGTGAGCCCCACCGGGCAGCCCCAGCGGCCCGCCCTGGAACTCCCCTACAGCCTCGGGCGACCCCCGCTAGGCCCTCGCCCTAACCACCTGCAGACCTTCTACCAGCCGCCGCCGCTGGCGTCCAGCGGAGAGGCAGTGTACACAGCAGAGCCCACGTCCTCTGAGGGAGACGACGGACAGATGCAGCGGGTGACGAGCCTGTGACTAGGGCGGTGGTGATCGGGGCATAGAAACCAGGCAGGAGGGGGTGGGGGGGGTGACGATAACAACAAATCCCGATGATCAACGTGATGGAAATATCGACGACGATGCTAAGGATAGTGATGGTGATGACGATGACAGCGATGGCTCCTCCCTGCTTCTATCTCCCGATCACCACGAGACTTCCCCCGTTTCATGTTTTGTTACTTTTTCTATGACTGTGAACCATTTTTAACTTCCCCTCTTCCTCCTCCTCCTCTTGCTGTCCTCTCTCTCCTGAAACCCTGATGTGTCTTCCCATCTTGTCGGTGCTTATCCTTATTTGTCCATCGTCTAAATTTCTATCGCTTCATCGGCTGGGTGTTTTTTCCTCCCCGTAGCAAGCAAACAGTGTGTCAAAGAAGCACTTGTGTGTTGCCAAAAAAAAAAAAAAAAATCCTTTCAAAGAACATGTGCATGATTTTATAGTGGCTGTACGCAGCTACAAAATGTAGGAGGAAAGTGCTGAAGTGTGCGGTGCGCGAGTGTGCGTAGCTTGATGAGCATGCGCGCGTGTAAGAGTGTGTGTGTGAGTGTGTGTGCCTGTATATACATCATTCTTGTATAATTAATGTATCACAGTGAAGCATTTTATCAATATCTACCGGGGAGACCTCTGACATACATCAGCTCCTGACTGATTTTGAACTCTTTGACCAAACCCATTGTCATGAGAGCAACCCACGCCGCACCCTTCTACCTGCCACTAACTGTTGGTCATGGAACTCATAGCAACAGAACTCTTGACTCCAGAGCCAGAGATCATATAAAACCTCAGAACTTTTCTGCAACCCCCCTGAGACCCTTGTACATATTGACCTCAAGTGTTCGGATTGTCTTGTATTGCTATTGGAGTTCAAGTAAACATGTGAAACAAAAACATTGTGTCTTTTTCCTTATCTGGATCCTTGTGGGGGGGGGTATTTCACACATTCAACCTTCACTCAAAAAATGTTGCTGGAACTTTTCAAACCACAATTCCAGACTCTTCTCATAACACTAATGTCAAGTGCTATGAATGAAGGTAACTTTGTATGATAGCAGTGAAAGTACACGCAAAATTTGATCACAATGCGGCAAACCCAAAAAAATGGTCAAAACAAGACTGCTATATTATTTCATGGGTTCCATCTGCCCGCAGTTTACTTTATAGATTGCTTAGCTCAATTTTAGCCTGACCACATTAGTTAGAAAACCATCCACATCCATCAAACCATTACCTTGTATCAACGATTTTTAGACTATTTCTAATTAAATGTTACGGTTACAATTTTTTAAATTGTCTCGGTGCTTTTCTGTGTTTACGAACTGGATCTCTTCTGTGGAGCTGATGTTTGAGATGGTGATAAAGGCCATTTAGTTTCAGTTTCGGCAACAACTGGGGTCAGTATTTTGTACGTGATTGAACAACCCTCTGGGCAGCTCTTCTTTCTCCTCATATATGACACGGTGGAGGCCACAGTGACTCACTTCACCTCTCGACGCAAGCATGTTGCTACAGGCTGCAGCTAGCTGTTTAGCATACTAATTCCAGT
>KV751376.1:884026-910961 GCA_001698575.1 Mola mola | reverse complement strand
TGTTTTAACAGCTATTTATTATTAAGTCTTTAGGCAAAAATGCTTATTACCTTCAGTCACATTTAGTCGCTCTTTATTTGAAGTTTACTTTTAGTTAATAACAAACGAAAATGTTTTAAGGGACCAAAAAAAATTGACATAGTCAGCAAATTTATCACTAGAAAATTATAACTTAATCATTTAACATTAGCATTAACAAAAACCGTTTTAAATTCAACTTTCGTTTCAAAAATGTATTCTTGAAATGTGAATGAACTTTAATAAAAAAATTGTCACAAAAGAAACGGAGATAGATGAGAACTCTTAAAAAAAAATCACATTGTTCTTTATTGATCTGTGTGCTCTTGCACGAGTAAGTAGTGTAGTTATATACTGTACATTAGCATCATGTAAAAAGTAGCATCCGTACTCTTCAAACAATGATTACATATTTGTTGTGCAAACTTCTTCATTCTCTCATTAATGACCTATACATATGACACAGAGCACACAGGACAAGACACTTTCTACCACATTCCGAAATAAGTTGCCTACTCACTATTTGTGCTTTCCTTAGCGTTAGGGGTTAGGGGTTAGGGGTTAGGGTTAGGTTAACCTCCTAACCCTTAACACTTTTACATTCACTGGGGTTAGGTCAATAAAAAACAGATAAAGGATACAACACATTTTTAAAATACATTATATCCTACGCACCATATCAAGTGGTAATCAGCAATACTAACATGGAAAGGAAGTAGTGCTCTTACATTATCCTTCAAGTTGTACAAAATCTGTGGTTACTTACAGGAGATGTATAGAGTGGTAGTGTGTTCAAGATTCAGTCGTCTCATCTCACAGGTGAGTATCGTGTGAAGCTAAGGTCAGTCACAGGGACAACAGCTGCTTACGCCACACTCTGGTCGAGCAGCCGCTACAGTTTTCAGCACTTTTCTTCTGCTATTCTCTCGGTTCAAGTTCTCTCTACCCTCCCTCCCTCTCCCTCTGCCCGTACACTGAGGTATGTGGTTTGACGTGGAAGGAAATGGGCTCACGTTCTTCAAATCTCTTGTCCTGTCCCAAACAGACTACATGCTGGGAGCTGATGGAGGCGAGGTTTAGCAGACAGTATGGTGGTGTGACATGGTCCTGTCCAGGGTCTCTGTTGAAGACAGATCTGACCCTGAGCCTTTAAACATAGACGAGACGTGGAAGGCCTGGGAAGCACACGAACACACGAGATTTTAACAGAGGCTGACATATGGACGATGAACGCAAGCCGGCATGTATACTCACCACCCAGTAGGCAGTGAGGGCTCCCTGAATGTAGCCTACTAGCACGTCGGATGGGTGGTGCATGTAGTCGGAGATGCGGGTCAGGCCTGTGTAGACTGCCAGCAGAATCAGGAAGAACTGCAGTGCCGGCCTCAGCAGCCGAGCCCCACGCCATGTCAACCGCGCCTGCAGGTAAAACTACATGACCGACAAGGGACATGATGTTCTAGCATAGAATAACATCTTCGACTGTAAATAATGACAGAGATGTTCATCAAGTCAATGACAAGTAAATATGAATTTAGGTAATTTCTCATGAAGACTAAAAGAATACAAGAATTTTCCATGTCAGGATAGTCAAGTTCTGGGGCCTTTACCCATAATGCAATGAGTAATAGATATTTATTTGAAATATTATGGTCGCCAAGAGACTTAAACACACTGCAACCTAAGAAAAATTGCAAAAATTATCAAAACTTTTCTTAACTCCAACAAAGCTAAAACTGAGTATGTTATGTTTGGTAGCATGTGCATGCCTTAAGTTGCAGTGTCAAGCTTTGGTGGTCTGGCTCCTTATTTCATACCAGATGTAAAAAATCTGGGCCTGCCATTGAACAGCTGTTTTGAAATTTGATAAACAGCTTTTTTTCAGCTTCGTCCTCTGCCTAAAATAACTGTCTTTCTCAGAAGAGAAGGTAATTCATGTCTTTATTGGCCCAAGATTTGACTATTGTTATGCACTTTATGTTGGTGTCTGCCAGCCTTGTCTACTCTAGCATGCCTCCAACATGTCCAAAATGCTGCTGTTCGCCATTTCCCAAACACTTACGGACCTGAGCACATTACTCCTGTACCTCATACTTTCCACTGGCATCCAGATCATTTTAGTATAGAACAGATTTTAAATAATCAGTGTGTAAAATTTAAGAATAATCTATCTGAAAACTAACACACACTACAATCTTCGAAACTGTCTAATCCCCAGTGTGTAATCCCCTTAAATTACAAACAATAGTGTGAATGTAATCTTAGACTAAGAAATCTGTAGTACATGGGAGCGGGTCCTCCTTCCATGGAGCGTGCCATCTTCCACCACCATGTTACTACGGTAACCGAGAGCATACAAAAGGTCTGCTGGGAGTTTGCAACATATAATGCTCTGAACGGAGGATCATACACAGACGGCCACCGTAGTACTCCAACATGCTTGTATAGGTAGGGGGCAGCGAGGCAGTGCTCTGTTGCATGCATTCAACTACCTCACCACTAGATGCTGCTAATGTTCACACAGTGCCCTTGAACGCTCAGTAAGCATTAAAGGGCACTGCAGTCTTCTGATGAGATTATTTTAGAAGTTCAGAGGTGAAGGTAAACACTGTGGGGAGACTGTGATTTCACTGTCGCTACTCCAAAACAAGTAGAACAAGTTAACCCCGGATATACGCACCATCACTGACCTAAGACTGTTAGAAGTTCAAAGTTCAAAGTTTTGTAGTTCAAAACATATTTATTTAGGCTGGCTTTTACTGCCTAGTAGTGCTGCGACATTTCATACTTTACTGTATTGCAGTTAATTCTATCTCTTGATCTTAATGTAAAGCACTTTGGTTACCTCTTTGTAAAGGGCTATATAGAATAATTGATGGATTGGTAAAAGACAAAACACTTAGAAAAGTAAGAAAACATCTTTCAGTTTGACAACACGTGCGCTGGAAACTTGCACAAGCACTCAGAGAAACGCTGCAAGTAGCACAGAAGACAACAGATGTTTCTACTGGACACTTAAAAGTGCTGGACCCTCAGGTCATGCTTATTTTGCAACTATTTTTATAGTGATGTCTTGGTGTGTTTTTCGTGATGTGGATTCAATTGGCAGGCCAATAATAATAACAATCATCATCATAATAGCAAGGAAAGCTAATATAAACTAAGCATTCCATTACATAACGTTACGCAACACAATGTAACACAAAGTCACTCTGAATGAAAAGGGAAAAATTAACTTAGGCAAAATAGTCAGAGCTTGTGTATCCTTCTTGCATCCAAAGCGGCACTATGTGATTTTGTCCCTATTCTGCCAGTTTTCCAGTGGTTGTGCTAATGCAACTCAACGCACACACAGTTTGTATGTTCTTGCATCACTAATTCCATTAATACAGAAATGTGATGTCAGAAAATTGGTTTAGTCTTTAAGGTAGACTTCGAGCCAGGAGCCGTTCTCCGAGGCACAGCAGCATGATTAGATAATAATCTGGCAATGCCTTCAGGCTGCTATTATTTTGATTTATATTATGTTCTAGTGGCTGCTTTGTTATTAATTATCCACTTTTACACTGTGAACCTGGAGTTAATCTATCTGGCCCGGTTGGTGATCGAGGATTGGCTTTGATCAAAATTCTTTTGAAAACTAATACACTGCAGGTGGTTCACTATTTAAAACTGTATCTGTTAAGCAAGAGCAGGAACAGACAAACAGCCTTCTTCTGCATCCACTGATGCCACTTCTGCTAAAAACAAACAGAACTAACGGGTGTCTCTCATCTTATAATCATGCTAAACGCAAACACACCAGCAGGATTACAGCACGCATTAATGTAGTGCCTGTGCATATGCATGCACAGGCATGACCACACATAGGCTGCCACCATGAAGACAGAAGCTTGCAGACACACACGCACACACAATAGAGTAGAGCAACAGGGCGAGGTCACACTCCTCCCACAGCAGAACAAAGCTGTCTCTGTTTGTCTCTCAGTCCTTCTCATTCTCCTTCTCCTCTTTCATTGCCTCGCTTTCTGCTGCTAGCTGCAGTGATGATGGCACCTTGTCTCATTCATCCGCTCACTCCCTGTGTTTTGTAGAGGCACGGTGATTGGAAATGTGGAAAGGCGGCAAGTTGTGTTTGTCACTGACGTGCGTGTGAGAAAATCTGCGACAGAAGCAGCAGCAACCAGACAGACAGATAGACAAAAATACTCACTGCTAAATAGAGCATTGCATACATCGCAAAGGAAGCATGGCCAGAGAAGAAGGACTTCCTGAAAAATGGAGATGTATTAGGATAGAGCAAAAGCATATACATGATATTAGTGCATGAACACACAAACTTATACACACCTGGCCTCCTCCTCCAAGCGGTGGTCAGGCTGGCAGCAGTTCACTGTTGGAACGTAGGTTCCAGGTGTGCAGTTGAGCGACGCATAGGTGACACGGCACACAGACAGGAAGTGCGGCCGCAGACGCCCCACACTCAGCTTGGCCATGTTGGTCAGCGATTGGCCCACGCAGCAGCCGAACAGGAAGCAGCCCAGCTCCTTGTAGAGGCAGGACACGTAGCGGTTCCTGACGAAGGCTTTGGAGCTGACGCCTCTGAAACGTACCCGGTAACACTCCCCGAGGGCGATCTGGAGGTACAGAACCATCATGTTACATTCTCCTCATTCTTCCCACAAGCTACGACATGATCGGGACAATGAACACTCACAGTGAGGCCGGCGATGATTATGCCACCAGCGATGAGTAACTCGTCTGATATGGCCTCTTGGTGCAGGTAGGGATAGGTGATGCTCGTGTCCCCGCACATGAAACCCCTCCTGTAAGGCCGGACCGCCTTCAGCTCACACGCAAAGAAAGGGATGGAAGCTGCACAAGGGGGAGAAGGGAGATGGTTTGGGGTCAGGACAATTCCCAGTGGCGAAAGAAAAAGAAGATATTCTGGAGAGAAACTGTAGATGACGCGCGGGAGGAACAAAAGAGGAGCAAAACTGGTGGATAAGAAGAAGAATTGTGGAGAAATCTCCACCTGGAGACATCATGCCTGCTTCCAGATCGTAGACCTTTAATATCATCCGGCCCCACACATTCTCGCAGGGCAGAATGTCATTTCAAAGTCTTTGAAATGAGAACCAAAATAACATCTGCGTTTCCGTAGAGAGGTTAAAATGATCGGGACAATTTTCTAGTATAAACAATACCAGTCTACAACTTCTGTCCCACACTGGAAAATCCCCATCAGCTGGACTGTGGTCCCCACAGGACGGTGTGTAGCGCTAACATCAGGCCAAAAGTTAAAATTTACAAAAACTGCATATCTAATGCCATTCCCATGAGACAATCTCTGTTCAGAGTTAATTCACTGAACTGAGATGGTGGCAAAGGGCATTCACAGTACCTCCTATAAACATCAGTATGTTACCACCAATGGTAGCATTTTAGCTTAATCAGCCATATATGTTTGAGGGCATTCACAGTACCTCCTATAAACATCAGTATGTTACCACTGGAATGGTAGCATTTTAGCTTAATCAGCCATATATGTTTGCAGCAGACGTGGAGTCCCAGAGAGGAGTTGATGGATCAGGATTTGAAGTTTAGTTTCTATATTAATCATCAGGATCGGTTTCATTTAGTGTCCTACGGCGAAGACCTTGGCTGTCCAAATTTACATTTTGGAGACTGTCATTGATGGATTTTAGAATGAAAGCAAAAATCCTCAGCCATGATGTTGACTGCTTATTTTGATGGTGCGTGATGTGTGTCGTAGTACATTAAAAAAAACCACATGGACATGAACAAACATGATTTCTTAATCACAAATTCAGGAACTGAAAGAACAATTAAAAAGAGGTCTAAAACAATAGTGTGAGTATGAGTACGACTATGGGACTATGACATTGTAAAGAGGAGAAAGTCACAGGAGGAGTATTTTCACAGGAAAATAGGGGTAGGAACCCTCACTGTCCCTCTGGAGAACCCAACTCATTACACAACCAGTAGGAATGTGGGGGTTTGGAAATAGAAGAACTCAACAGAGACCCAGTTCAAACTGCGCATGTGTGTGTGTGTGTGTGTGTGCTGTTGATTAAGGGGGAGAAAGGAGGGTTGTTTGTGACTCCAATTCAACTATTCCAGACAAAGAGCGAGTGCTGCAGCGAGACCAGAGCCAGGACCGGCCAGGCACCGTCTCCCTCTGTCTCTGGGTGTCCTTCCCCTTCTCCCAGACTGACAGACTACAGCCCAATCCGCCCAATCTGTTTCTGCCTACAGCTTTTTCCCATTAGGCAACATTACATAAACGCTCTTCAGGCACATACAGGGAACCATGGGAGGGAGGGTCTCCACAGTGACACTCATGTCACGTGCGCGCGCATGCACACACACACACACACACACACACACACACGCGCGCACTGATTGTGCATTTATTTATTTAGTCTAAATACAAGTCCCACTGGCTCGGCTCTACCCTGAGAACTGGGGGTTGTCATGGAAACTGTAGAATTCCCTGAGCCACGCACGAGCCAGCTTGCACCGCGGCTCGAGAGCGCGCACATATCGGGGCAAAAAAAAACCCAAAAAAAGCCAACAACCTGTCAGGGATGTAAATGTATCAGGAAACTTTCTTTCTTTCCGCACCCACACGTTGAAGAGGCAGGACTGTTGGAGTTCCACAGGTGCTCCTGCCGGTGCGCGTACCGGTTGTAAGGTGCACAAAGCACGTGAACTCCTTCAGCAGGTGAAATACCAGCTCTTCTGCTGTGCGTGTTGACACTCACCGAGGAGGAGGCACAGCAGGTCTAAGCCGACCAGGAGTTTCCGTTTGGATAACGGTGGTCCCGTGCCGTCTAGAAGCTTCTGCCCGGTGCCGGGCTCCATCCGCAGCCCCGCCGCGGCCCCGCCGCTCTTGTTGTCCGTGCCGGTGACCGGCAAACCTGCGGCGCTCTGAGGTCCGAACTTATCCAACATGACCACAGTTGAATGTAAAAAATGAAAATAAATAAACACAAGCTGGATCAGAAACTTGGGAGCGCTCTTGAACTACTCATATGCAGGGCTGCGGGGAGACTAGAAGTCCTCAAGTTGCCACGGAATGTGTCACCCTTGACGCCTCTTTTACGCATTTTTAATGTCATCACATCATCCAGCTGTCGAAAGGGATCCGTCACCCCAAAGTTATGCAGCACACGTCGGAGCTGATTGCAAAGCAGCACAAGAGGAGTGAGGTCTCTCTCTCTCTCTCTCTCCGTCACTGTCTCTCTGCGTCTCTCTACACATTCAATAAACCAACGTGTCCGCGTACGGTGATTAGGGTGGAGTTTCCGCGAAATCACCGTCGACACAAAGCATCAAACCAAGTGAATCAAATGCGTGTCACGGTGAAGGTGCTGGAAGCATTTCTCCATCTCCTCATGATTCAGCTCCTATCCCCCCAACATCTGCAGGCAAATTCACAATAATCACCTCCCGTTCCTACTAAATCTTACATCACAATCACATGACTCTGTTGGTGTTTTTTCAAGCCAGTACACAAGAAATAATCTAAAAAAGTATGGCAAGCGAGACAACAGCCACCGCTCTCCTTTTGAACACACACACGAAAAAGTGCTGTGAGTGATTTTATTCAAACTTTGCACAAACATCATCTCTGACTCGAGGGTGAACTAGATTGTGGAGGTCACAGGCCATAGGTCAAGTTCCCTGCAGCCTGATGTGGGCCTCGCTTGTGAATGGAATGCGGAAAAAAGAAACAAACAACAAGAAAACCTCTGTCGATCTTGACCTTGGAGGTCACTCTGATCGGAAATCTTGTATCTGGTCACAAATGCATGAAGGGACATTTTTCAAATTTAATATAAACATTTGGACTTCGGGGTGAATAGGTTGAATTTGGGAGGTCAAAAGTCAGCACAGTGGCATTTTTTTTTTTTTTTTTTTTTTTTGCCCAAAGTGAAAGAGGTATTAGAAACAACAACCTGGTCTTTAATTTCCCAACAAACTTTTTGCTGAGATGCACCCTACTACATCTGTAACTGAATTACTTCCTCTTATAAAATACAAAACAGAAACAGGAAGAACTCCCTTCCCTACAGAAAAATGGCAAAACCCACCCCAACCTTTTGGGTGGGGTGGGTTTACTAGGGGAAAATAATTTCCCCTAGTAAATACCTGATTGAAATCCTTATTCTTCCATCCATTTGTGAATCCCGTTTTTTATGTCTCTTTCAAAAATGCATTGTTCAACACTTTTAAATGCTGCACTTACTGTTTTGAAAAGGGATTCGTAAATCCCTTTGTAATATAAACTATATATTGACGGAATAAAATGTTACTTGTAAATTCTTTTAGAATTCCTTTTTATTGCACATTAGAATATACAATAATTAATTGGTTTGTACTTTAATATGTTAATTCATAGATTGTTATTATTCATAGAGCCAATGGGGGAAAAAATGAATTAATCAGCTACAAGTTAGTTAAATTGAGACTTAAGGTAAGGGTCAACATGTAGAGACTTCATTCACTATCACGGTTTGCTTGATGACTTGTTGTCTTTCTTGTTTCTCCTGTAGGGGGCAGCAAAACGATTGCCAAAGGAGCAGAGAGAGTGAGAGAGTGAGTGAGTGAGTGAGTGAGAGTACTTGTGCTTTTCTAAATGTGAAATGAAAGCAGAGAAAAAAGCCCAGCTTATCACAGTGGAGTTTTTTAAAAAAAAACTTTCACTTTTTTTGTTTTTTGGTTTTGCTAAAAAAAAATCACTTTAGTAATTCTGACCACAGAAAATCCAACAATGGATATGAAAATTCGAAGCTTTTACAAATATATTCACTGATATGTGCGATTGTGAAATTTAAAAAAAATGCCTTATGCGAGCCATTAATAATCAATATTATTTAACATAAGTCTAATGATTCAAAACACTGTCTGACATAGAACTAGGCTAGCATTTCTGAATGGATGTTTTCATCACATATCATGTTACAGCACTTGCTGAGTAACATTGCTTGTCACTTCCTGTGATGAAACGCAGAGAACAGAGAACTACGATATCTCATGATTTCACTAACCGGCAGAGTGAGAAACTATATCTGCACACAGATGTGAAAGTAATCCATACAGTCAGTTAAAACATGAACATAAAGACCCCCCCAAACACTCCAGCACTTTGGATTTAGCCAAAAGAAGTGAAAGCACGTCCAGTGTGTATATATGTGTGTGTGTGTGTGTGTGTGTGTGTGTGGAGATAAATGATGCTTGTGTTGTCATCAGTGTTTAGTTTCATTAGGGAACAGAGGCGCTGGGTTTTTAGCCTGCAACACCATATGACCTTCTACAAACCATATCTCACACTTGTAATTATAAAGGTCTCATTTTCTCTGTTTCGCGCTGACTTCCCGTTCTCTGTCTATCACACACCCACAGAAACATCCCCCCCAAATTTATTTTCCCATCATACACACTTACTTTTTCGAGTTGTCATTCCTTGCGTATCTTGATTACTTGAAGCACTTTGCTTGCCTCTCCAACATTTTTTTGGCTGTACAGGGACACAAAACGTGTTGGCCGGAATCAACTTTACCTCTACGTAAAACCTAAGCACAGGTGGCAAAACATGGTTATAATAGAGGAAATTCAGTGGGGCACATACTACATGTGGTAGGGCAGAAATTAGATAAAATGAACTGATGCAACAGAGAAAAAATGTGGAATAGTCTTATACAGTAGTTCAGAAGATGTGCTGTTTGATTGACAGGACTGGAAGCGTGGTGGAGAAACTTTAATCAAAATGTGGATTAAGTCACCAAAAAAGTATTCACATAAACATAATGAATATACCATTGACATTTGGATAATGGAGTAAAGGTGCTGCACTTTTAATAGTGCACAACATTAATAAATAGCCTTACAACCGTATCATTACAATCATAACAATCAACAATCATAAAATCTGCTGACATGATATTGATGAGCCTGAGGATGAAAAGTACAGTGTCTGGTCACAATACAACTGGCATGATTTTACAACATATTTTATAACGTTAAGTTAAATCATTGGCTCATTCTTCTTCTTATTATTATTAGCTTTATCTTGGAGTTTGAGTAGGTTGCTCAATTTCAGAAGTGTCTGGAACCAATTCTCAGTATTCACATGATGAATTTGAGTCATGAATAGGAAGGCGTGAAGCTAGGGACAAAGTGTGTTAATAAGTACTAAGCATTTTTTCTCTGGCTTAGACCACCAAAAATGTTGACTTTATCATGTAAACAACAATCTGAGTTCATAAGAAATTCCCAATTATCATTCCAAGTCTCATCCCTCAGGTGTGTGTGATTGCCTCTCCTCCCTAGTGTGTCTCACCTGTGTCTAATTGTCCACCTCTCCCTCGTGTATTTAACCCCTGTGTCCCTTTCGTCCTGTGTCAGATTGTCTTGTCTTTTCCAGTGAGAAGTGTTTGATCTTGTTTCGTCTCTCGATTACTGAGTTTGCTTAATCCTTAAATTGTACCTTAGCTATCTAGTTGGATTTCCTGGTTTTGACCTAATTTAAGTAAAACGACTTTGATCCAGAAAACGCCCTGTGAGTCTCTGCATTATTGAATCCACCAGACCCCGTACCTGGTACTGAGGTTTTAACGGAGCACTCGCACTGGGCCGTCCGTACCGTGCCCACACACGCTTGACTCACAAAGTCCGGATGGTTAGACTAGTGTGAGCGCTCCGTGCCGTACTTCAGCACGGCACTCTTCCTTGGACCTGGCATGGTTGGAAATGGTGTACCTCAGAATGGCACAGTTGCTCACGCAGGAGCGCAAGCACACGTACGCAACATAATTGAATGCCCCCCTCGTCTCCTGCTGGCTCCCCCAAATCCAGTGGTGATGTAGCCAAGTTCTCCCGCGTGAAGGCTGAGGCACAAGTAGTAACCGCGCTCGGGTACGATTGCGCTTAGAGCAGTGTGCGTGCACCCTAAGAGTGCAGGCAGGGTAATTCAGATAAATTACCTCATCATAGTCCATGAATGAATTATGTAGGCATTTAGGTCCTAATCAGTTCACTGATGTTTGTTAAGCACTAATACATTGCTAATAAATACGCTGTAATAGGGTAGTTCCCTAATGTGTGGTGATTCTGTAACTAGCTAGGGCTCTCTGCCTTTGAAGAAGGTCACCACCATGTCCGTGTTACTATTCAGGTTTAATTCCAAGCGGGCACGACTACACAACTCTGTAACCCGCAGTCATCAGAGTGGAGAATGAAGATGCAGAGCTGATCAAGCGTGGACCATGGAGCTCTGGAACAGGAGGTAGAAATCACCCACCAGCTAATCAGTGGAGTACCTCAGGGTACACCCACTTGCTGTGTTCGATTGAGTCATTTTGTAACCTCATAAACTTTGTTTTTGCTGAGAGTGTTGCTCTCCTCTGTCTTAAATCTGGTGTAGGGCTGTTGGGGAGAGACGTTGCAACACTGCCTACAACCTGGATGATCCGTTGCAACAGCGTTTACAGCTGTCATGTCCTTCAGATCCTGCCCATCTGAGAGGACTTCACACAATAAATCACTGCACATTATTTTGGAGTTTGGAGAAAATGTAAGTATTTGTTAACTGGGCTAATGTGTTTTAGCCATTATGACTTATGTTGTCAATATAAAACCGCGTGGTTTTATATTAAACTTACGTAGGCAAAAACATAACTTCCCCTAACTTGGAGGGCAAAAGTAAGGAGTTATTTTCTAAAGAACTGTATGTATTTTGTTTTACCAACCCAATTTCTAAAGAAGCTCAGATCCCATGTGAAATGTTAATAGGAATGGAATTTGATGATTTGAAAAACACTGAAATGCCATTCTTAATTGAAAATAGCCCAAAGACAACATCTTGAAAGTGAGAAATGTAATTGTTGTGAAAATTATACCCTCATTTAAAATGTTATGCCAAAAAGTTGGGACAGGCTCACGTATACCAGTCTGTAAGCGTTTTGGAAGCTAGAAGACCAGTGGCTATAATTTTGAAAGTGTCGTTTTCGCTTGATGTAGGATTTAAACTGCTAAACAGTTATAGGTTTTCTTTATGGCTCATAAAGCACCAGAAATTTCCACTTCTTCTCGGTCCATCTAACGTTAGCTCAGGCCCAGAGGAGTTGGCAGTATTTCTAGATCTGGTTTATATATGGTTGTTTCTTTTGCATGGTAGAGTTTTAACTGCAAATGCAATAACAAACCATATTCACAGACAGCGGTTTTAGGAAGTGTTCCCTGGCCGATGCTCTGATGTCCACGACAGAATAACATCTGCTTTCAATGCTGCGCTGTCAAAGGGCAGATGATTGCATTCATCCAATGTTAGTTTTCAGGCTTGTCATTTGTGTGCAGAGACTTTCTCAAATTTTCTGAATATTTTTAATTGATATTACATAATGCAGACTATGGTATGCCTTATCATTTTACATTGAGACATACCCCAGAAAGATTCAGCCTATGTGGGATGCTCTTTTTAAACCCCATCATGCCACTAACCCGTTGACAGTTAAACTAATCAATTAGGATGTTCCAGCATTTCACAACTTCCAATCTTTTTGTTGCCACTGTCCCAACTTTTTGGAGCTCAGAATCTAGCTCTAAAGCACAATAAAATGTATCAGTTTCAACATTTGATATGCTGTCTTTGTGTTATTTTAAATTAAAGCTGCTATATGTAACATTATAAAAATGACTTTTTGCCATTATTGATAAAATATCACTGTGTCCTGACGGTAATACAGGTAGTCTGTGAAAAATTCTGGCTCTGCTCATAATGCGGTCATTACAAACGAGACGCTTCCTGCAGGAAAACCAATCATAGTAGAAAGTCTCCAGTCAGGTTGACTCACAGCATTTCAGACAGTTTTCCAACTTTTAATGAGAAGGGGATGTAGGAGTTCAATAGTAAAAATAATCATTTGTTTTACAGTAACAAAGGTTGATCACATATCTTTAATGTCCTTGCCAAGTTCTTTGAAGAGTATGATGCAATTAAGAGTGGTTGCCCAATGACTTCCTGCTTTACAGCATCATTGGTTCCAGAAAAGCAAAACAGGGCCACATACACTAATACTCACTGGACATGTTTAATTTAATTATAGTTTTGTTTCTAATCACCAGTGTTATTAACAACTGTGTTGGCTTTGAGACATTTAACTACCTTACCAGAATACCAGAATGGTCATCTGATGCTGACGAGAACACTTTTGCCTTTGCCCATGAATCATTTCCTGTTTTGTTTTTTTATAGCTTATAGGCTGATAATGTACTTCCCTGTCAGTAACAACCAAAAAGATTCCCTCAACATTACCTACTGCGCCCTGAATTTGATCAGATCATTGTTCTGATCAGGATTGAGCATTGGAGTCCAATTATCATAAATCCCAGTAAAAACAGTCTTCTGCTAGACAGAAAGCCCTCACCGGTACTTTGAACTTGCAAGATAAGATTAGTGAACCATTCATGACTTTCACACTCATAACCAAAGTGCAGAGAGTGCATTCACTCTCCTCATCTGGAACAAATTTACACATTCAGGATGCATTGTTTCTCCTTTGCATTTACATCTGCCTTATACCAAACTCTGATGAACAGAAAAGTCAGAGGGGTATGTTATAAAAGTCAAGGAAGTAATTAGAATTCCTCCAATGTAATCTTGAATATAAGGTAATGCAGACTGCAGCAAAATGTAATTGTTGCCATTCGAGGTTGGCCAAGAGTGGGTTTTCCCAGTGAAGAAATGACATTCCTTTTGCACACATGACAACCGTAATATAATTCGCCAAACATTCTATCGAGTACTACGAGAATACTTTTATTCCCTTCAGAGTCAGTAATACCCATTGACAGCAGTGATTAATCCACCAAATTGTCACCTCTAGTTGAAATATTTCCGTCTTTGTCCAAGAGCCAATCTGGTGTCTAATTAAAAAAAAAAGCCATCATTCAGCAGTTTTACCATGACTTCATAAGTATATCTTCACTGATTTCTTAAAAAAAATACCTCAGGAAAAGTTTCTTTGCATTATGAACCTTTATAGTAGGAAACATAAAAGACATTAAATTCATTTCCATAGAGCTTGATTTGCAGTGGCGGGACGTGTTCTTCTTGATCAAGTTGACCTTTGTGGTCTACTTGTTGCCTAACTAGTTGTGAGGCTTACTAACTACTTGCCACTACTCCACTATTGCCAAAAACTTATGGCGTTACACTCCAGGGCACTGAAATTGTTTCTACTGGTACTCTGACCTGCCTTCACGACTGGCACGTTTGTCTAAAGTAGGCCATCGAAAGCACCTGGGGTCGAAAATGTGTAAGGATGACACCTGTACTACATCTCAACTGCACTTGGTGAGAAACTACGTTTGCATATTCAGTTATTCAGTTAGACAGTTTTCGGGCACTCAAACACACACACACACACACACACACACAGAGGTTTGCGCAACCTACCCATGACCGACAGTGAAATTTGTTTTAAATAATATTAGTTGCGTTTCAACATTGAAACAACAATTAACAGGACAACATGGATGTGAAAAAAATTTAACCAATTTCCCATAATGCAGTGTTGAAATTTTTAACCAATTTGTAGTCATTATGTAATGATGATTAAAAATTATGTAATGTCCTCAGCTTTTGAAATGATCATACATCATACTTCAAAAATAAAAAATCCACCTTGTTTGACGTTGAAAGCGATGTTGCAATATGAACGTTTCACTGATTTGCACAATCAAAACCCGATTCAACAGTGACGCGCTGTGGTTGATTGATTTTGATTTTAAATAAACAACGAAACCTTAATTCATAGCATCTGTAACTCAACAGGACACCAGGACATCACACATGACATTCTCCCTGTATGGATTATATAGTTATTATAGTTAGTTTATTATATGGTTTATGCCAGAAAAGGTCCGCAATGTCACTGTCTTCATTTAGCTCGATGATGACATATCTGCCGCTGTCAAATGCCACACCCTATCCCATCCTATCCCGTCCCATCCCATCCCATCCTATCCCATCCTATCCCGTCCCATCCCATCCCATCCTATCCCATCCCATCCCATCCCATCCCATCCCATCCTATCCCATCCCATCCCATCCCATCCCATCCTATCCCATCCTATCCTGTCCCGTCCCGCGCCTCCCGGCGCACAAACATGAACGAGGTTTGATGAACGGGGCGATCAGAGTCCAGATCGGGACCGACATTAGCTCCGAGCCACTTTCGCCGGAATGTGCGCGTCTGCTCTTGGCTGTTTCGGAATATGGTGGCGCGGAGACGTTTCCTCTCCCTTCAGGTTTCCACCGCGCTCTCGTTTGCGCAACAGCAGATAGAGAGGTGCGGAAAGTCTGCGCATCTCGTTTTCTCACCCGAGTGCACGCAGCAAAGGAGGGGGAGCCTGTGTGAGGAGGCGAGAGGGAAATCCGTGACTTCCGCGTTTTTCCTAAGTGTCTGAAACTAGGTATACGTTGCGCTAGAGTATAAAAGGCCACCATGGACCTTGCAGTCCACACAACAGGACTGTACCCGCGTGGAGGTAAAACATCTGGGCTGAAGGCTGCACTTGAAACATTTTGACCCGCTGAACTTCAAACACTGGTTTGCGTGGACACTCAGGGAACTCAAGCAATTGCCGGCCCAATAATGAATCAAAGAAGCACAGAAACAGACACGGAGTCTCTTCAGCACAGCGGCCGGCGGCGGTGGAGCCGCCTGGACGCGTGTCTCGTAATGTCCATCATTGTCCTGTTCGTGGCGGTGACAGCTGTGGCTGTTGTCGTAGCCTTGATTGTGATGAACACAACGCAGATCAAGATGTCAGCGAGGAGGGGAGAGTCACCTAACCAAGGATATAAGGTACAAAAGGCACAAAAATCCTATTTTTAACATTCCCAAATATCTTTTATTTATTCATTTTCCTCTGAAGTTTGATCCATGTCCCCTGCACATTTTTAATCTCGCCCAAATCATGTTGTTTTGTCAACAGATGCAGAACTTTGTTTATCTGGCTGCCAGCTCAAGTAAGTCCACTCTTATTTACTTTATTTGCAAAAAAAAAAAAAAAGAAGATAGCCATTAAACATAAATGTGTAACAACAGAGTAAGAAGTGATGAAAAATACAGAGTAGGTATAGTGTCTGCAAGTGTAATTTCCAAAAGATTATTTATTTGCATCACACAAATGAGGATTAAGATTATGTTTTTTTGTTGTAATTGTTTAAACTGTAATTCATGTTGCACAAATCATCTAAATTGTACTTTTTTGTCTTCTCCTGCAGGAGATTTGAAGACCTCCACTATGACCTGGTCTAAGATCAGTTACTTGGGGGGGACATCTGTCGGAAGCAACTTTAATTTTGACGAAAATCAGAACTCTCTGTTGCCCTTACATGTTGGGTCCTACTTCATATACGTCGACCTCAATCTCACCTGCACCTACAAGTGCATGGCGGGACGCCTAAGCGTGCAGGTGGGCGATATGCTCACCTGCAGTGTGCAGCTCCCGAATACGACCAATTCAACGCCTGTGACTAAAAAGTGCTGGACAGTGAGCCAGGCTGGCGGGAAGAAAATGCTCTCTCAGATGACTGTACCAGAAGAGGGTCTTGAAAACTGGAAACTGGAGACGAGTGGCTCAGGACTGGGGATGTTCCTCGTGGACCCGTAGTGTTACAACCATCTCCGGGATGCAGATCTGTCCATGACCCGCGGGTCGTCACTAAGGAACAACGCCAGTTCCCGTTTGCTTCACAAGTTGGCGAACATGAGCAGGCACTGGTGCTCTTCAAAGCTATGACGCTTTTTTTCCAAACTGATGGTGGAAGATGATGCTCAGCGTAAGAAGACTAGACACTCACCTCACTCTGTATAAATATGTAAATATCTTATATTTATTTGATGACATGAAACTATTTATATACCTATATTTATAATTATGTTGCTACGTTTGTTTGAGATGTTTATAGTGATGTAGGTATCACTACATTAGTATAATGTGCAATACAATGCTAGTTTAATCAGCTCATTGGGTTAAATGTGATTCTACTGTGGCTCTGTTTTCATTTTATAAATGACTGTGGGCAAAAAGGTGATCCTAGGAAAAAATGCGTGATCTCAATTCTGCTCCAAAATCCAAACGAGCTCTGCTGGGACTGCTGTAGTCAAAGAAACTTAACAGCTGCAGTAGCAGCACTAGTTGTCATTTAATGTCTGCTGAACAACATGGAGTAACAGTGCACTTTTACAGAAACAAGGTCCCATGAAAACATGCTTCTGTAATCTAACATTACTGAAAGTCATTAATGTGTGAATTAAGGGAATGTGTAAAATATCAAGTCCCAAGGACAAACTACACTTGTTGAATGTACTCTTTTAAAATCCAAATTAAACTTGGATATGATGAACACTGAGATTGTTTTGGTGTGAAAATTAAAAAAAAAAAAGAAAAAATGCAAGAGCAAGTATAAGATGTTTGAAGTGGAATATAGAAAAAGTTGATCTGTAAAGGAAAGTTCCCTGTCAATACCGTAGCTAATTCCAAGAACTGGATGTACCCTACTTCCTGTTTGTTTACCATAATTAGTGTTTCAGAGAAAAAAAACGTGGGCGAGCAAACAAACAGTTCCACCCCGTGTTAAAACCAAAGCGGCAGATATCAAGTGAAAACCAATACTGTGTTATAACTACACTGACTCCAGTTATCATTTTGTTTGCCATGACACGAAGTCAACAAGTTCTATGACTCTGACAAAACTGGATCTGTCCCCAAGTCATTGAACTCATATTTAGCAAGATACTTTGTGTCTTTTATTTCTGCTACCTGTGGGCGTTATGAATTTCCTCAATTAATTTTTATGCCAAGCTATTAAAAGCACATAAATTTGAAAATAAATGAATGTGTAAACTGAAGTAAAACAGTGTTTATGTTCAATGACGCACAGTAGAGTCAGATATGCTATGATCCTGTACAATCTATGAAATTACAATTATCTATTGTGAAAATGTTACTAATTTTATTCATTTTATTGTTTAGCCATCAACCCTACAAGTTCAGTCTGGTTTACTGTTTTATAGCACAATTTTCAGCCACCACAGGCTGCTGTTGTCAACCATAAGCCCACCCTGTGTGTGCAATTGAAGATATGCCAAAAATGTTACTCTGGAGAACAGTGTTTGACTCTGTATGTGGTGCAAAAGATGCCACTGCTAAATAAAGATTATTTATTTGCATCATACAAATGAGGATTTAGATTATGTTTTTTTGTTTTAATTGTTTAAGCTGTAATTCATGTTGCACAAATCATCTAAATTGTACTTGTTTGTATTCTCCTGCAGGAGATTTGAAGAGTTCCACCTACAACTGCATGGCAGGACTCATAAGCATGCAGGTGGGCGAGATGCTCACCTGCATGCCTATGAGACATTGAGCCAGGCTGGTGGGAAGAAAATGCCGCAAAAAGCTGAGCCTTGGAAAAAATGCGTGATCTCAATTCTGCTCCAAAATCCAAACGAGCTCTGCTGGGACTGCTGTAGTCAAAGAAACTTAACAGCTGCAGTAGCAGCACTAGTTGTCATTTAATGTCTGCTGAACAACATGGAGTAACAGTGCACTTTTACAGAAACAAGGTCCCATAAAAACATGCTTCTGTAATCTAACATTACTGAAAGTCATTAATGTGTGAATTAAGGGAATGTGGAAAATATCAAGTCCCAAGGACAAACTACACTTGTTGAATGTACTCTTTTAAAATCCAAATTAAACTTGGATATGATGACCACTGAGGCTGTTTGGGTGTGAAAAGTGAAAAAAAAAAAAATGCAAAAGCAAGTATAAGAGGTTTGAAGTGGAATATAGAAAAAGTTGATCTGTAAAGGAAAGTTCCCTGTCGATACCCGTAGCTAATTCCAAGAACTGGATGTACCCCACTTCCTGTTTGTTTACCATAATTAGTGGTTCATAGAAAAAAAACGTGGGCGAGCAAACAAACAGTTCCACCCCGTGTTAAAACCGAAGCGGCAGATGTCAAGTGAAAACGAGTACTGCGGTATAACTACAGACTCTCAGACTTTCATTTTGTCTCCCGTGACACATAGTACACAAGTTGATGACTTTGACAAAACCGGATCTCTCCCCAAGTCATTAAACTCATATTTAGCAAGATACTTTGTGTCTTTTATCTCTTGTGTCTCTTATTTCTGCTGCCCGTGGGCGTTATGAATTTCCTCAATTAATTTTTATGCCAAGCTATTAAAAGCACATAAATCTGAAAAATAAATTAATGTGCAAACTGAAGTAAAACAGTGTTTATGTTCAATGATGCACAGTAGAGTGAAATATGCTGTGATCCTGTATCCTGTGACACTGCTGGCCGGTGAACATAGGAGAGCATTTAGAGTCTAAAGAGGAGGTTATTTACTTCCATCAAGAAGGCTGTGTTTTTGGTTCGATGGATTTGTTTTTGTATTTGTTAATTAACAGGATTGCACAAAAAAAAACATTAAAATAAAAATCCATTCTATTGATTTCAACAAAATTTGATTGAAGAATGGGGAATAGACCAAAGAAGAACCCAGTAAATTTTGGTGTGGATCTGGATTAACGGGCAGATCCAGGAATTTTAATTTAAGGGGACTGTTGGCAGAGATAGTTTCCTTCTGATCCTGTCCGAGACCAAAAACAAGTCCAAAAGAAAGTCGATTTTGGACCATGATTGTAACGGGTGAGAGAGTGGACCCAAGAAAAGTACAGGTCTAGGCCGGCACAGTTCAGGACTTTATTAACAATGTTTATGAGTCCAAAGAGACGGCAATCAGGAAGCGTGGTCGGTGAGCCAAGTTCAGAATGGGAGCGGAGTATCCGGATAGGAAGACCGGGCAGACTGCAGGCAGACAGAGAGCGGGCAGATGCAAAGTTCAGAGACAGAAGACAGGTCAGGTTACCGGGGCAGAGACGAGGAGACGTGGTCAGGGGCAGAAGGCAGGTCAGGTAACAGGAGATTCATCCGGAAAAGAGTGCTGGAAGGTAGTGCATGACACGACAACAATCTGGCAGAGAGTGTGTGTGGAAGAGCTGCTTAAGAGCTGGCTGGGGGGAACAGGTGAGTTTAATGATGTTGATTAGTGAACCAGGAGTGGATTGTGACAGAACCCCCCCTTCAAGGGACGGCTTCTGACGTCCCAAAAGGAAAGGTCCAAGAAAACCCAGGGTGGGTGGAGGGAGAAACTGGAAGCGGGGCTAGAATTCCTCCGAGGCAGACGAGGAGGATGAACTGGACAGGGTGTCCACATCAGAGTCACTCCCCTCCGGCGGAGCAGCGGGCTCATCTGCAGGAGGTCTCTCCCGAACAGAGGATGGAGCAGGCTGGTCGGGATGCATGCGGTGGAAGTCCCTGATTAAATCGGAGCTTAAAATGAACCGGGCCGGGACCCAGGAACGTTCTTTCAGGCCGTAACCCTCCCGGTCCACTAAATACTGAAAACCTCGTCCACGGCGACAAAAGCGCAGAAGACGTTTTACTGCAAACACCGGGCCTCCATTGATGAGCTGGGGAGGCGGAGGGGGAGGTTTGGGGGGAACCACGGGGCTTTCTCAGACAGGCTTGACTCTGGAGACATGAAACGTCGGGTGGATCTTCATAGTGCGGGGAAACTGCAGAAGGACCGCCTCTGGGTTGATGATCTTAGTGATGGTGAAGGGCCCGATTAACCTGGAGGCTAGCTTACGACTCTCCACCCTCAGGGGCAGATCACGGGTGGAGAGCCAGACCCTTTGGCCGACTCGATAAGCGGGAGAGGGCTTGCGATGCTTGTTGGCATTGGCAACATAGCGGTCGGCAGATTTGAGGAGGGCAAAGCGGGCCTGGTCCCAGGTGCGCTGGCAGCGTTGGTTGGTTGGTCTGAACAGAAGGGCAGCTTGCTTCCTTCTCCTGGTGGGCAAAGAGTGGGGGCTGATACACATAGGCGGACTGAAAGGGGGAGAGTCCAGAAGAGGAGGAGGTGAGGGTGTTATGAGCATATTCTGCCCAAAGGATCTGTTCAGACCAGGAAGCAGGGTTTTGGGCTGTCACACAGCGAAGCGTAGTTTCCAGGTCCTGGTTCTTTCTTTCCGACTGCCCGTTGCACTGGGGATGAAAACCAGAGGACAGGCTGACTGAGGCTCCCAGCAGGCTACAGAAATCCTTCCAAAAAATGGAAGTGAACTGGGGACCCCGGTCGGACACAATGTCGGTGGGCAGACCATGGAGCCGGAAAACATGTTGTAGGACCAGTTCTGCCGTTTCTTTGGCTGATGGAAGTTTGGGAAGGGGGATGAAGTGTGCCATTTTACTGAACCGATCTACCACTGTGAGGATAGCAGTGTGACCCTTGGAGGGGGGAAGACCGGTAATAAAGTCCAGGGAAATGTGGGACCATGGTCGGAGAGGAACAGGTAAGGGGTGCAACAGGCCAGCTGACGAGGGGTCTTGTTTTGTTTGCAAACCGGACATGCATTGACGTACTCCCGGACATCCTCCTCCATAGATGGCCACCAGAGGCGTTGCTGCAAGACACCGCAGGTCCGTTGAATGCCAGGGTGACAGGAGAGCCGAGAAGCATGCCCCCACTGGAGTACGTCAGAGCGAAGGGTAGCAGGGACGAACAGACGGTCAGGCGGGCAGGAACTAGGGCCAGGCTGGTTTTCACTGGCTGCTCATAGTCTCTCCTCGATCTCCCAGGTGACGGAAGCAATGAAGCAGGAGGCTGGGACGATGGTGGAGGGTTCAGATCTTTCGTCCGGGCTCTCCGGAAACTGATGAGAAAGAGCATCGGGCTTGGCATTGTGGGAACCTGGCTGGTAGGACAGGGTGAAATTAAATCTGTCGAAGAACAGCGACCAGCGGGCTTGTCTGGAGTTCAGTCTTTTGGCTGAGCGAATGTACTCCAGATTACGATGATATGCCCATACCAGAAAAGGCACCTTGACACCTTCCAGCCAGTGGCGCCACTCCTCCAGGGCCAATTTTGCTGCCAGAAGCTCCTTGTTGCCAATGTCGTAATTTCTCTCGGCTGGGGTGAGGCGACGAGAGTAGAAGGCGCAGGGATGGAGCTTCTGGTCGATTGCTGCACGTTTGGACAGGATAGCCCCTACTCCCACGCTGGATGCATCTACTTCCACGACGAACTGGTGGTCTGGATCGGGGACCTGGAGGATAGGAACCGTGGAAAAACGTGACTTGAGGGCGTCAAAGGCTCCCTGGGCTGCATCGGACCAATGAAAGGCAGTCTTGGATGAGGTGAGAGCAGAGAGGGGGGCAGCAACCAAGCTGAATCCCCAGATGAAGCGCCGGTAAAAATTAGTGAATCCCAGGAACCGTTGCAGTTGTTTGCGTGTCTCTGGGACTGGCCAGGAGGCTACTGTGGAGACCTTAGCAGGGTCCATCTTTCAGGAGTCTTTGGCTATAATGTAGCCCAGGAAGCAAACTGAGGAGACATGGAACTCATGGTGCCAAATAAATAATTTGAACCATTACTGCTAGATGTGTAAGTGAGAAACTGTTTTTTTTAGTTATTTGATATATCATATTAACTTTAATTATGTACTTTTTTTTTGCTGTCGTAACTTTTTCTGCTGCCCCCAAGTGTTCAAGATAAGCATTTATTTCACATTCATTAAAGAAAAAACAAATCCAAAACCAAAACAAAAATCAGTGGTCTGGAAGTCAAACAAACACTGACTGTTGTTTCTTATCAATGACTTTGCCTTCCTTCGCCGGATGAAGGTCCATGTGACGCGATGTGTGAAACGTTACCATATTTATTTACTAAAAAATGCATTAATTTCAGTCTATTTTGATTTTTACATACAGGTTTAGCCAGGCAGAACCTCTTCAGCAACATCATTTTTGCTTATTCTTCCTGCCCACTTTGGTATTTAAGGTTACATATAATGTTTGTCCCAGCTTATAGGTCACCATGCACAGTAACGTTTACTTCTGTAAACAAACATATACAACCACACGTTAGCCGAATTTTTATGTTTGCCGGAGTCCCAGTCACACCACTGCTGCTGGCCTCAGTTGTCAGGGTCTGCTAGTGTCAAGTGTCTGTCTGTTAGGGTCATTCGGTGTTTCCTGTTTTACTTTGGAGTTCTTTTTGTTTCTTACTCCCCATGTCCTGTCAAGTGTTGTCCCTCTCCCTAATGTGTCTCACCTGTGTCCAATGGTCTACCTCTCCTTTGTGTATTTAACCCCTGTGTTCCCTTCCTCCTGTGCCAGATTGTCTTGTCTTTCTAGCGAGCAGTCCAGCGTTTATTCCTTGTAAGTCTCCTTGTGTCCGATCTGTATTCCGTGTTCCGATTACCGAGTTTGCCTTATCCTTATGTGTACCTTCGCATAATTTGAATTCCTGGTTTTGACCTTTATTATTAAAACGACTACCGATTCAGAAAGCTCCCTGTGTGCTTTGCATTATTGGCTCCCCCAGACCTGGTACATGATATCAGTAGTTTCGGAGGAGGCCTTGAATGCTGAGATTACAATTCTCTGATCCAGTCTTTTTGCAGTCGAAGACACATTGATTATGTGCTTGATTTGTTGTGTTGCCGGTCTTGGCAGCAGTTACCTCCTCACTTCTGTTGGCATCAGGTTTGGTGGGACTTTGCTGCTTAAATTAAATTTTCGTCTCTGACATTTTTTGATACTTGTTGGTACTGATACAATTTTTGTTGGTGCATAAAAAGTATCATGCTTAGACATTCACATACATCATACACAGCCCTAGATATTTTGTCCAACTTTGCCTGCTTGCCAGGTTGACCCTACGGTGTCCACAACCCTGACGAGAGATATACAGTATATACACCTCCGAGGCATCCTCATCAGATTATTAGATGCCTCTACTGGCTCCTTGTGACTGGCTCCTCACCCTGAGGCTGAGCCCCATACAGTGGAAGGTCCTATCTGTGGTTTAATCCTTTCAGCAACTACCCAGAGCTCATAGTTACAGGTTAGGGTTGGACCATAGATTGAACAGTAAATGCAAATCTTAGTCTTAAACTCGCTCTCTAATGCGACGGTTGTGTGCATCACCCATGGTGCTGCTGCTGCATAAATAGGCTCATCGATTTCACATTTCATTTCCCCTCTCTTGTGCACTTGAACATAAGGATACTTGAACTCCTTCATGTGGGGCAGCAACTCCACCCATTCACCCTTTTGAGCTTTAATGCAATGTATGTAAAATTTCAGTAATTATAGTTGTACAGAGGGAATGTAATCAGTCACAGCAGAAGTATCAAAACTTTACTTAAGTGCGGAGCTCAAGCAAACACAGGCATTCACATAGTTTCTTAGCTTAGATAAGTGCAAGAAGTGGAAAAACATGCAGTGTTTATATGTGCAAAGCATTCATGCTCAATCTGCATGAGTTTTATCTTGTGTGTTTGTGTCACTTTGATGCACAGATGTTTATCTGTGTCTTCAAGCAGGAAATGACCCAAATAATTGGGCTACGTCTGTGGTCAGCCCTTCTACTCACATACGTTGTTTCATCGCTGTGTTACCTGTCTACCTGTCTATGTGGTTTCCTGTGCTGTCAAGCCAGTCTCATGCCCTTGTCATTTTTTTCCCCACCCATTAATCCTTGGTAATATTCTTGGTGCTTGGCTGCATAACATTTCTGTACCTCTTTTGTTCCATCTGACAGTGCTGCGCTGTTTACAGAAACTTTCCCCCATACACTGTGAGAAGAGCTGAGTCAGCCAAACCAACCACTGCATCTGTCTTCTTCTACTCCATCCTCCCCAGTGGATCTTTACTGCACCACATCCTGCTCTTCACACACACCCACACAAACAGCCTTGCAAGTATTTGTTTATGTTGCAAATATACAGTATATTTCTGTGACTTAGTGCAATGGTAGATTGTGTATTAGTGGTTTGTCACAGAGTGTTAAGATATCCAGACTACTTCCACAGTTTGTTGAGTGGTCAGAGAAGAAAAGTATGGACATGACACAACTGACATTCTTGTTTGATAAGAAAACTGTTTATTTACACAAAAAACTATGTAACAAAGGATGATTATATTATCTGAATATCAGATACTTTTTATGATGTCGCCATTTCAATCAATGTCAACTTTTGTTCCTTTTCCAGAAGAGATTAAAATCCATTCATTGAGTATGGTATAATTTAGACTCTATGTATTGTTTATATTAGATATATAAAATTCACCCCAACATGTGGTGCAAATGAATACACAGAGACATAGACTCTGATCATGATGTTGGCCAACGACATTTCCAAGTGCATCTAAGGAGCTATCATAAAGGCCCCCATCAGATTGTCAGTAGGTCCCGTGCGCATCGTGTGTATATCTTCCAATCCGACAAAGATCTCATCTCCGCTCTGCAAGTGGAAGATCCCTGCCAGGAAGCTGTTCAAAAGATCCTCCGCTTCTGCAGGCTTTGTACTTGGTTTTTGGGTCCGGCAACGGAAACTAGAGGAAACATACCAAACGTGTCACAAAGCGAGTTAACCAAGTCGGCACCAAAGACACAAAGCAGGTTAAGATCAACTAAGTGCTTGTAAACTCATGTGCAACAGCAGAGGAAGGAAATAAGGCATTTCACAATGACAAACCTTTTTGATTTCATGAGTTCTATAGCTGCATCATAGGCCTTGGTGACTTTCATGACTGTGTGCTGGATTAGCTTACACTCCTCTGCAGCATTTATTGTCACTTTGGAGTAGAGGTAGTAGTGACCGTCCTTCTCGACCAACAAGCGGCCATTGTTATAGCCCATGTGGTAGGTGATGGTTTCGCCAACTTTATGTTCCCACTGCACCACGTTATTCTCCCCTACAGGATTTCTGGAGCCTTGGATAAATACGAAAGAGAGAAAATTGTTGGTGCAAACAATGATGGAGATCAGTTCAATTTTAACATGAGGGTCGTATACAGTATTTGACTATCGAGAGCTGTCCAACCTATTAGATGAGCAAACGGCCTCGGTTCCACTTGTGCTGGATGTGGCCACCTTGTGGGAATCTCATTGGACTCTGTTCAAGAGAGCATGATCAGTCAGCCATTGGTAAGCAACACTGTTAAAACAAACTAGTTGTTTTAAGTCAAAAAAAAAAACAGAATAAAAAAAAAAAAAAAAACTAAACTAGCTTGACTTGAAAAGGCAATTGAGGTGACTTTAAATCAATAAAAAAAAAATTACCTCAACTTGTCTTTTTAAGTTCAGAGTACTTACAAAGCCTAGACACTACCCTTTTAAAGTTGAAACTTTTTTTTTTAAGATTGAATGTGATGGTTCACATATGAGGTGTTGCATGTGTTTTGAAATGTTTGTTTTTTTTCAGAAATGATGATGACAGAGAGTAACTCGCTACCTTTATGCTTGACGAGATTCATTGTAGTGCCACCCTGTAACAAAGAGACAGAGTTGACTCTCCTCAGTCAGTATGCACACACACGTGTCCACTGAACACCAACACAAACCTGCTGGCCTGACACTCTTGCACTGGACAGGTTCTGGCAGAACGGATGAGGCATACAGTGGGAATATCCCTGCAGGGAGAAAGAAAATAAATAGAGGAAACACACGGTTTTGCAGCAGCTGACAGCTCTGTTTTTGATTTACAGAAAAAATATTCACGGTGTTTAAGGTTTGATTTTAACTGCAGTGTCTATTACATGATGCACAAGTGACTGACAGAGGATAAAAGCAGAATTATGGAAGTGAGAAGTTATATTGTTGGTTTGAGCTAAAACACAAGGAAGTAGGAGTAGAAAAAGAGTACATTGGACACATTTGTCATGATCACGCTTCAATTTAAAATTTAAAGAGAGAAGGATGACCCACATACAAACATATTTTGGTCTACT
>KV751376.1:853027-879159 GCA_001698575.1 Mola mola | reverse complement strand
TGTCCCTACAATATTGTTGCATTATCGTTATCTTGGCATATGGTCAAAAAATATTGTAATGTTTGATTTTGTCACCCAGTCCCAGCAGAAATATTGTGATATATCCTGTGTGTCATGCTATGGCCTTGAATATTATATCAAAGCCAAACTGCCTAGCTCTAATCACAATATACCAGAGTCCAAGGCAACATCTCTCGACTACTCGAAAACCTAAAGGTGTCACATGTCAATGTCCCAGAGCTCTAAGAAAATTAGTAAATACCCACATTAGAGACATTGGAACTAGTGAAGGGCATTATTGCTCGAAAAAAAAGAAAGAAGAAAACTGAAATCGTAACTCTCCTCAAAATTGTTGCTGAAGAATTGATCCAACTAATGGTTTTGGCTAATATAGCAAGTCCAAATTTGTGCTAGTCAGATGTGTTTATTTAGTGGGAGAGTCTCAAGCCAAGCGCCATCTTATCCGTCCTCAGTGTGTTTGGTTTGGAGTGTCCTGGTTAAAGACTCATTTCGTAAAGCTTGAACGTGCCTGCAACAATCCAATGAATTTAAGAGGTTTCACAAAAAATGGCCGGATTAGACTCTGCCATAACACACGTAAACAAGCCTCCCATGTTCTAGAATCAGATTGTTTGGACAGTTGAAACCAAGATAAACTTGTATTAGAATGATGGGAAGAGAAAAGTATGGGGAAAGAAAGGAACAGCTCATGATCCAAAGCACCACATCATGTGTCAAACATGGTGGAGGCAGTTGGCAGCCATTGAAACAGGCTCACTGGTGTTTATTATTCATGTGACTGGTGACAGAATTATAAGGATGAATTCTGAGGTGTATAGGGTTACACTCTTGGCTCACATTCAGCCAAAAGTCTGCCCTTCAACCACATCTTGATTATTTTATTTCAAATCCAGTGTGGTGGTGTATAGAGGTGTCACTGTCCAAATACTTCTGGACCTAACTAAATCATGAGCCTGTTTCGCACGGTGTGTGTGCACATGTAGGTGATAGCAGGCGCTGGCATGGACGTAGACTTCACCATCATCTCTCCAGAAGGCATCCGGCTCATCTTTGAGTCCCGACGCTCTGACGGGGTCCATATGTGAGTCACATATTTTGGATGACATCAGCACTGGACCAGTTTGTTAGTTTTTGACTTTACTCCCTGTCATTCCAGTGTGGAGCCTCTGCAGGACGGAGACTACGAGATCTGCTTTGACAACAGCTTCAGTCGCTTCTCAGAGAAGATGGTGTTCTTTGAGATCATCGTCGAGGGTCAGGGAGGAGACGTGGGCGGAGATGAGGAGTGGGCAGGTTTGGAGGAGCCTGATGGAAGCCTACTGGAGTATAAGCTGGAGGATATCCGGGTGAGATGCTTACTTCATAGTAAACCTGTTCACACAAACCACTTTCCCACCAAAGTTGGCATTTACAGTGGGGCAAAAAAGTATTTAGTCAGCCACTGACTGTGCAAGTTCTCCTACTTAGAAAGATGAGAAAGGTCTGTAATTTTCATCATAGGTACACTTCAACTATGAGAGACAAAATGAGAAAAAAAAATCCAGGAAATCATTGTGGGATTTTTAAAGAATTTATTTGTAAATTATGGTGGAAAATAAGTATTTGGTCAATAACAAAAGTTCAATTCAATACTTTGTAACATAACCTCTGTTGGCAATGACAGAGGTCAAACGTTTCCTGTAAGTCTTCACCAGGTTTGCACACACCGTAGCTGGTATTGTGGCCCATTCCTCCATGCAGATCTCCTCTAGAGCAGTGATGTTTTGGGGCTGTCGCTGGGCAACACGGACTTTCAACTCCCTCCACAAATTTTCTATGGGGTTGAGGTCTGGAGACTGGCTAGGCCACTCCAGGACCTTGAAATGCTTTTTACGGAGCCACTCCTTCGTTGCCCGAGCGGTGTATTTGGGATCATTGTCATGCTGGAAGACCCAGCCACGTTGCATCTTCAATGCTTTCACTGATGGAAGGAGGTTTTGGCTTAAAATCTCACGATACATGGCCCTGTTCATTCTTCCCTTAACACGGATCAGTCGTCCTGTCCCCTTTGCAGAAAAACAGCCCCAAAGCATGATGTTTCCACCCCCATGCTTCACAGTAGGTATGGTGTTCTTGGGATGCAACTCAGCATTCTTCTTCCTCCAAACACGACGAGTTGAGTTTTTACCAAAAAGTTCTATTTTGGTTTCATCTGACCACATGATATTCTCCCAATCCTCTTCCGGATCATCCATATGCTCTCTGGCAAACTTCAGACGGGCCTGGACATGTACTGGCTTAAGCAGGGGGACACGCCTGGCACTGCAGGATTTGAGTCCCTGTCGGCGTAGTGTGTTACTGATGGTAGCCTTTGTTACTTTGCTCCCAGCTCTCTGCAGGCCATTCATCAGGTCCCTCCGTGTAGTTCTGGGATTTTTGCTCACCATTCTCATGATCATTTTGACCCCACGGGATGAGATCTTGCGTGGAGCCCCAGATCGAGGGAGATTATCAATGGTCTTGTATGTCTTCCATTTTCTTACAACTGCTCCCACAGTTGATTTATTCACACCAACCTGCTTGCCTATTGTAGATTCACTCTTCCCAGCCTGGTGCGGGTCTACAGTTTTCTTCATGATGTCCTTAGACAGCTCTTTGGTCCTGGCCATGGTTGAGTTTGGAGTCTGACTGTTTGAGACTATGGACAGGTGTCTTTTATACAGATAAGTTGAGTTCAAACAGGTGCCATTAATACTGGTAACGAGTGGAGGACAGAAGAGCTTCTTAAAGAAGAAGTTACAGGTCTGTGAGAGCCAGAAATCGTTGCTTGTTTGTGGGTGACCAAATACTTATTTTCCACCATAATTTACAAATAAATTCTTTAAAAATCCCACAATGTGATTTCCTGGATTCCTTTTTTTCTCATTTTGTCTCTCATAGTTGAAGTGTACCTATGACGAAAATTACAGACCTCTCTCATCTTTCTAAGTAGGAGAACTTGCACAATCAGTGGCTGACTAAATACTTTTTTGCCCCACTGTACATGAGGGTTTTTTAACCGCTGGTAGACCCACTTACAGCCTGTGGTTGACCACAGTCTCTTTAAAATTTTTCTTTTATCTGAGTCATCACATGCAACATCACAGACGTACCTGAAACAGGGTTTGTACACAGCAGCATTAGAGCGTACGCTAAGGTTTACATCACAGCCGAGCTGGAGCCGATAAATACCTGCAGGGCTCGTCGACCAGGGTGACATCTCACTAACTTACATTCATTGCAACGACAGGCCAGATGTTAGTGGCTTTAAGCTGGAAAGGACTAAGAGATGTGCTCGAACAACACTCGCATTCAGTTAAGGAGGAGAGACTAGATGAGACCGGAGTCGATCTGAATCTGTCTCGTTTTGGAAAGATGGAAGGAACAGTTCACCCAAAAGCGAAAAATTATTTGTCAAAAGAAAGTAATGTATGATTATTCAGATGTTTTGTTTTTTTTAATGACATTTTAGAGGTTAAAAGCCCTGGAAACAGGTTTTAGTTTGAAGATTCCTGGGGTTCTCCTTTAACTATCTCGCTTCTTGCTGGCAGAAAGGCAGGTGTTTATAAAGAATTGGTTTGGTCTGGTTGTCTCTCTGTAATGTCACCTGTCTGATGCTGTTCTGTTCTTTTCTGCACACCTTGAGAACCCTCCTGGAGCTTCCCCTGCCCTTAGTTTTGGCTTGCTCAGAATGGGTCGATTTAATGGTTGTTTTTTTTTTGTGCTTCCACTGTTTGTGAGAGGGCAACATAGTGAAATTGTTTCTTTTTCATCAATTTTGAGAAGTGAAACACCCTTCAGTTTACTTTTCTTTTCCTGTGAGTCTCAATGCCTTTCTTCCAAAAATTCTACTGAAGTGTTTCTTTTGAGAATTGTTACAGTAACCCACATGAAGCAATGTGAAAGGATGTTCTTTTGTGTGTTTTTTTTTTTTAGCCAGACTCATGATGATTTCGTAACCATAACTGGGTGTTTTTGTTGTTTAAATTTTGATTTTGAAATGCAAAAGGGTCTAAGTATCAACAAACTTATTAAAAACAAACAGTGAAAAGGCCAAAGCCAGCAATCCACTGGTATTTGTATTTCATACGTGCCATAAAAGTTCTGTCTTTTCAAGAGTAATACCAAAGAAAGTTATTTTGTTTCTAAGAACAGCCATGTTTTCGTGTCCTTAGTGGGAACAAGCTGGGTTTAATGCTGAGTATCACAGCTGGGCAGAGGAAGTGGAAACGTTTATAAAAATGCGTCATTGAACTTTTTTCTTTTTTTTTTAAATTTTGTTTGAGGGTTTTTTTTTTCCTTGAGATTTGCTGACCGTATGGAAACAATTGTGATCACTGAGGTTATTAAGATAAGGAGGCTGATGTTCTAACTTCTGTAACACCAGCTTGCTCAAAATAAAAAAAAACCCGCAAAGAGGCCACCCGATAAAACTCCGTCAAGATGGGCCTGCGCTGCTCCCCAGCGTCCCTGCTAATGACGTTCTGAAACTCTGTGTACTCTGGAGGCCATCTTGGCCCTCAAGTCATTTTATTTCCTCTGTCTCTTACTCCCGCTGCTCTCTCGGTACAAATCCCTGAAACCTTCCTCGCTCTGTCCACAGGAGTCCATGGAGTCTCTGCACAGACGGCTGGAGCGCAGCAGGCAGATGCAGACGGTGCTGCGGGCCTTTGAGGCGCGGGACCGAAACCTCCTGGAAGACAACCTGTGGAGGGTCTCATTCTGGTCCTGCGCCAGCGTCCTGGTGATGTTGTGTGTGGCTCTTACTCAGGTACACGAAGCGGCCAAACGTTTGCTGCTAAATGTCTGCGTCAATCGCGTTTCTCAGCTGAAATTCCCTCATATTTCAGTTTGATACGTGTTCATTTCTCTGGCAGGTCTACACTGTCCGGAAACTGTTCGACGATAAGAGGAGGGTCCGCACATAGATTGGTTATTCTGCCCAGGAAGGCGAACGCAAGAGGTTCAGCTGGTCACCCGTTCAGATCCATTATTCTTCCATTTGTCCGCATCCACGCCTGCGTTCAACATGAATCTTAATGGATCACTGCATAAATGGCATTTGAGAGCAATAATGAAATATTAGTTTACTGTGCAGGGTGACCAGATGAGGAAGACTTTGAGGAAGTTTCGTCATTTTATTTACTGCCTTTATTGTGACATCTTACCACAGACCAATGAGGAAATATCTTCTGAAAGGTCCTCAACAACAGAAACACCATATGTGGTGGTGTAACTGCTGTCCTGTGTGGGGCTTGGAATTTTTGCATTGAAAGTTGAAATTAACCTCAAAGTTTAGAGGCCACTTAAATGACGCAACTCAAAATCTGACATAACTCCTAGCTTGCTGGTTTACAGGGAATAAAGATGTGCAATAGTTTTGTTGGTACCTGATAGTTTGAGAATTTAAAAATGTCTTTATCAAATTCATTTTTCTTCCTTTTCTGTTTTTTGAGGTGTTAACTGATTTCGTTTCACGTGCCAGCTGACACGTTGACAAATAATGCACAAAGAGAAAGATGTGATCAGAGCAAATATGGCATAAGAAAGGCATTAAAGCGTGTGTGCGTGTGTTTGTATGTTTCAGGTTTCGCTTCCGTCTCGATGATGATCAAATGTGTTTGGGTTTTTTTTTTTCCCGTTTTCCCCCAGATTTGTGTCAACAGAATTTGATGTTTTGATGCTGATCAGGCAATTGATTGTGGTCTCTGTTGATGCCAACTGACATGCATTTCAAATTCTGCCAATCAGGTTTTCATGGGAGTCATGATATTAATTAATAAATCCTTTTTTTTTTTTCTATTTTTTTTTTTACACAGAGAAAACATGATTTCATGGGACTTTTCTTTGTAGTATTAAAAAAGTGGTAAAACGGAGCTGATGAATTGATGGAATCTCTGATAAAATGCTTATTCAGCGACCTTGTTTAAAAAAACAAGCTGTTAATAATTCCGTGATCAGAATTGGACACCGTAGGAAAGATTTCTGCATTTTGAGCACATAAATCATTATAAACCTTTATACTATTTACATTGACATGTTTTATACTCAATTTTACTACCTTAAGATGATTGATATTGTCAGTATGCAATGTTTTTCCACGGGCTACTTACGAGACAGACCAAAATAATTAATTTCTGCTCATATAGCGCTCCCCCAATGTCAGAACATTATCATAGAGTAAGCTGGAGTTGGTATAAAGGTTAACTACAAAGAAATACTTAGAAAATAGAGTGAATCAAAGTCATCTGCAGGACCGGAAAATCATTGAGCCATGTCTGGTTGATGGTGTAAAGTGACTAATGTGGCCGCTGGGAGAAAAAAAATCATAGGAGTTTGGCTTATAAAGCCCAGCTCCAGTTGAATGACGTGCAGATTCTGACGCTGCAACGCTGTGTTCTTGTTTATTGCTGGATTTTTTTAATTGTCTTTGTGCTCACTGATTTTGAAGAGGCGTGGCTTACAAGGATTTGTGAAATCACTAATTTACCCTTCATTAAGCCCCTCCCTTAAACAACCATTAAACAACAATCAGCCACCGTAACTATGCACGTGTGGGCTGTCAAGTCAAGATACACAATCAGATGCAGAACTTTAAAGCCTCCTGCACCTGGAAAACAAGAGTGTACAGTTATGAAAAGGGACATCTTTTTTCCAGCAGTTAATTTGTTTTATATCATATGTGGGAATTATACTGTGATTATGCTTAAAATGGTGCCCCGCAGAATTTTTATACATTCCTTGATTTTTGTGCGGAGGGGGTCTTTAAAATCCTGCTTCAGCCCTTGATTAAACCCTTAAAAACTTATTCCTGTACAATTACATAATAAGATTTTATGTCATGATAAACTGCATTCACGGCCTTAAAATGGCTTTGATGCAATTCTGCAACTTCGCCTCATCTACGCTGTGGGAATCTGTGCTACTCTTTAGCCTCGTCCTGTCTCGGCTAACTGCTTTGCCTCTTGCCTGCACCCTGGATCGAGCCAGCGCTCGCCTGCTCGGTCATCTTCGGACCTTCAAACTAGTCTAATACACAGTTCCAAGTTCGACTGTTGATTCAGCCGTACATGTTTGAGCAAGACACAGATTCCCTGGAAGAGGAGGGGGAACCACTTGTTCAAGATCGCCTACAAGTCGATGCTTCAGAATGGTTAGTTTCGTATACACGTTAAGTCCCTCCTGTTACTCGGATTGGTTCCCTTGGTTTTTGACCTGTCAGAGTTGGCGGTTGCAGAACCAAGGCGGAAATGATGACATTGACTGCTTATTTTGGCCATGTGTGTTGCAGTCAATTGGAAAAACACCTTTTTAGACGTATGAATGAGCTCAAAAACATGATTTTGACCAGAGGCAGCGTCCCATGTTATAGTTATAAAAAAAGTGATGTAGCAGGAGTGTAAAAGACTTTATTCTTCAGTCTCGAAGAACTTTACATCATACTGTACATGCATGCAGATGCGTTTGAAGTTTCCTGATGGTTTAATATGGCATGAAAACATTTTTCATCCATTCACTGGCCGACTTCCATTCTGAGGACATTTCAAATGAACAATTCTGAGAAGGAATTTCAGCAGGCTCAGAGAAAGGCCGACGGTTCGATACTAGATTACTCTGTCAGGATAAAAACATGCCTGTATGTACAGAGACTATCAGTACTTTTGTCCTAATATAGTCAACTTGAAACGAAATCGTTTTTCTCAGAATGAGGTAAGCAACGACCTCATGTCGTCAATTACAGCAACCTTTTCTGCATCTTTCCTTCCCCCAAATATCGAGCAGGTTCCAGAAATGTAGACGGTAAACAGCTACAGCGACCTGCTGGTGCTCCTGATCCTCTTAATCCACACTGCGTGTCCTTCACTGGTGGCTGGGACGAGAGGGGACTTGTGGCGGTCGTCTGTGAGAGGAGAACCATGACAGGTCAGTTTCTGGTCACATTGGTAACTCACTCAGCTGACTCTCTAGAAAGGAGAGGGATTGCGTACCTTTATTCATTTCTGCCCGGCTCTAGCAACATTCCCAAAAGCAACAAGCAACTCTATCTGTACCGTGCCGTTGCCACCGGTAACCGCAGTTACCATAGTAACTGACAGCTCCGTCATGCAGCTAGGTGGGTCGGACGTGCCAGGCCGCGCACAGAAATGTGAAACGTTCCCGTTCTGCACGGCTGTCTTTGTTTGACTACCATGTGAGGCAACAGGTCGTGACCCGAACGCACTGAGCCGAGCGATCAGCGACAGGAAGTGCATGTTTACCACCCGCCCACAAGGAAACAGATGATCGAACAGCGAGAAGACGAGGTTGAAAAACCAAACGGAGATGATGCAGGAGAGGAGGAGAGGAGAAAAACCACACACCATCTTTTATTCAGTTCATCGCTCTTTACCTTCGGAAAGAAAGGCTCGCTCTCACATGACTCCATTGGCTTTTTAATGTGATAAGTAATTATATTTCATTAAATTTGTTTAAGACACTTGGATAGAAATGTCAAAGGATGAGTAGTGCTGGGAGGTTTGTCATACCTCAAGTATAATACACAAAAAAAATCCAAAACAGATGTAAATGTGAAAAATCAACAATTAGGAAAAAAAAAAGGCAGTAAAATAAGTGCTTCTTTCTTAATGAGGTGCTTAGTGTGTAAGACTACTGACAAAATGGTAACCAGTACATGCTCACAAAACAGTAAACGTCCTAAAGAGTTGAATAAAATAATGTTTAAAGGCACATTTCATTTCGACTGAAACCAGCAAAATCCCAGATGACTTGCTGTTCCGTAGCATTGAATGTGAATCATTAAGTTATCAAATTGATCCCTTTTACATAATACTGAATGCAGAATAATTCGTCAGGTGTTTAAAAAAAAAAAAAAAAAAAGAAGCTACTTACACATTAGGTCAAAATTACATACACAATGCTCCAGAAATAAACAGACTGAGATGGCATCAGATTACCGATTACAGTAAGACAAAGTTAAAGGAATATACACGGAAAAAGAACCACTATCTCCACTCATGAAGAAAAATAAAAGTGTAAACAGAACCGTGTGTGTGTGTGTGTCTAGTCAAGCAGGGAAGGCTCTGAAGGACGTATGACAGTGGGTCGGTTGGGGGCAGCCGGGGGTCTTCTGCTGCAGGAAGAGAGGAGGGGGGGAGGTGTTGGAGGAGGGAGAAAAGAAACATGCGAGGCAAAATATCATCAGTCATGCACCAACGATTCCCAAAGCACCACAAGAGCCAGAACAAGCAGTACGGCCCATCGCCAGCAGTCTCAGCTGAAGGCATCAGAGTGTGTGGGATTTTACCTGGGAATTCCCGGCGGCAGCGCAGGAGGCACTCGGGCCGGTCTGGAGGGGACGAGAGGCACTGGATCACCCGCGTGAGCTGTTGGACGAGACGGCACCGGCGGTGCCCCGAATGCCGGTGAGGGGTTGAGGGGTGGAGGAGGGCCTGGGACGTGGCCCCTCACTGCTGGGGGCCGGCTGGCAGGGGGCGCTGTTGCTGGGGCTGCGCGGGGCGCTGGCAGAAGACTTGAGACAGACAGGTCAGTTTCGGGTTAAGTGTTTTAAAAGGAGATGTAGCTCCTTCAAATGAAGCTGTAGTTTACAGTTAACAGAAACTAAACTGCAGATTACTCGTGATCTTAGTCGAGGAGAGCTAATTGAACACATTTATTTTTGGCAAACTGTTTATGTTGATGTCCCACTGACATGAGTTTTAGATTTTCTTTTATGTTATATTTATTTCATCAATAAGTACAAGAATAAGACACACAATATTATTTATCATGGATTCTTGTTTGGTGAACTTCTATGGCAGCGTTTAGCCAACTTTGGTTGCAGACACTTGGATGATCAGACGTTCTGCCTGGTAAGTTTCAGGCCTCGGCGTGCCTTTTCAGGCATTCTTGGTGGAATACACGTTGTGTTCCTTGAACACAACAAGAGGATCTTGGCACATCAAATACTGTGCCTTTTAATCAACACTTGCGAATGGGATCTCCGAAATTTCATCCAGAGTCAACTTTTCTCAGTTACTTTCATGGACATAATGCGTCATATTATTTTTGTTTTGTGGGAGATGGTGGTGGTTGTATTGAGATGGTCCACGTGCCGTCTCAGAAATTTTGAGTAAGAGATCACGAGATTTTTTCTAAGAGGATTATGCAACAATTGAATTTGGGGTTACATGCTTACATGCAATTAAATTAATATATTTCATTTATTTGTATAAGGTATTGATGCATAATGTTTTGGTTAATACTGAATATGATCAAATCAGTAAGGGAAAAGGTTTCAGCACTTTGGTCTTTGATAAAACTTTCTTATATTGTCATCTAAAAATATTTTCACTGGCAGTCAATACTGAGTGAAAGAAAAATGATCTCTTTGACAACAAAAGAGAACATTATTGATACCCATTCAAGCATTATATACTAATATTATACAAACATTTCTCCTTCAGAGAAATTGCTCAGATTTGATTGTGAAACACACTTATGACCAGACATTGTGTAATGCATCAGTGCCCTCTGGTGGACAAACTGTGCCATGTTGACACTGTGTCTCCATCACCTCGGTTCGGCCTGACGCCTCTTCTTCAGTGGATAAGCACGCAGAGAAGCAGATTAGCTGACCGAACAGTGTTGCATGATTGTTACCTCGGGTCCTTGTTGAGCCAGCTGTCGTCCACAGGTGGAGGGAGTGGGGCGGAAATAGTGTTGGTGCTGATGTCTCCTATGAGCACCAGGGCCTCTTTGAGAGCATGATACATCCTGAGCATCTCGTCTCTCCTCTGAGCCTGCTCCGCCGACTCCTCCATCAAACTGCTCTGGTCTCCGGCCAAGTACAGGTAGGCCACCAGCTCAGAGTGGATGAAGTCCTTCGCCTGGTGATGGGAGAGGACAAATACAGCTGACACTCAAACAGATCCAGGAGGGATCTAAAGGAACAGTTCGTAAAATGTTGAGTCCCGGTCGTGAGATATTGCAGCTTTGGATTGGTAATTCGAGTCAGCTACCAACGCAAGTTCCTGACAGTCCCGGGAACCCAGAGCATCAGTATTTGATGAGACTCAACACTAGCTTTCAGTGTGACAAGTGGAAAAGGAGACCTACACTGTTGATCATGAGGTGCATGATCGTCTTGGGCATGAGGTCTGTGATGGACTTGTTAACGATGTCGATGTAGGAGCCCACGAGGTTGCGGATGATCTCCACCTGCCGCTCCAGCTGCGGGTCCATGGACACGGTGTCCCCGTTGTTCATCGCAACTTCGCCGTCGGGCTGGAGAAGACAAGAGACGCTGACCCATTAAAGGCCTGAAACATGTATATCTCAGAATGTTAGACCAGCTTTGGTGTTTTTGTTCATGTGCTTTGTAATGGTTTGTCAGCACAAATGCAAAAACTGATAACGGCACATCTGTTTTTCTTGGTTTCAGCCTTTCGTCCACACCCCACTGGTAATTTTGGCCATGAATGACAGATGGTTCTGGATACACTCCCCGCTGTGTATATGTCCTAAAAAGGCTGGATGTACATTTTTGAATATACGAGTGTGAAATGTAATCTGGGGACAGTTTTGGAATGAATGTTTGATCCCGCAGCTTCCTGGTCCAGCAGGCCAGTGGTTACAATGCAGACACTGAAGAGACCATAATATAACTGATGTCAAGTGTCATTCTATGTGATAATTCGTTGGTGCAATTGTTGCGTATGCTCTCCTCTTTCTTTGATCCCGTGTTATGAAGGAAGAGACGATTCTGATTATTTTTCTTCTTTTTTTTTTTTTTTTATGTATAGAATTTGGATTTTGGGACCACGGGGTTGGGGGGCAGATGCTGTTTAACAAGTACAAAACAAAATGACCATTTAGTTCATTGTTTTGTGTAACTGCTAAATGAATAAAATCTAGAAAAGAGAAAAAGAAAACTGCTAAAATGATGTGACTCATTAAGCCGGCTGACACGTTTAAGGAGTATCGATACACGTTTTAGCAGACAGCACTGACGATATATCCTGTGACTTCGCTATATTGTCTTTTTCACGCCGCCGCACGTTAACATGTCACTTCCAATCATTTCAGTGGGGGAAGTGCAGGAGAAGGAAACACGACAAAACGAGTGTCTAAAGCAGCGGGGCGGAGCTCCAGAGCAGCGACACGGAAGGGCTTGTCTCCATACGAGTCTCACGCTCGAGTCCCAGAAGTTACGAGCCGCAGCTTCAGGACACAAGATGCTTCTATTTTCTCATTTTCTCATTTCTCAAAATACATAATCATAAATACAACAGCTGGCAGCATTTACTGCGTGAATACACCTTTGCGTACCTGGTCTTTCTCTGGGTAAACGCCAGCTCTGAGGAACGAGGCCTTCCAGCTGTCCACATCCTCCTGCGTGTCACACGCCAGCTCGATCTGACGCAGGTCTTTATACACATTCCTGTATCAGATCGTCCAAAGCTTAATGCACTGATTAACACCATAAATGTGACGGTTTTGTAGCATCCATGCACCTCTGCTCAGTATTGAAGATGGCAAAGACGTGCTTGCTGGACATGAAGCCCTTCTCTACATCTCTCAGTTTCAAGTTGTCCAGAGGCAGCATGTACTTCTTCTCTTTCTCCTGGCAAAACACCCAAAGGATCAGCATCAGTAGAATGTAGATAAAGGTCAGCTCAATAGAGGTAAACTTAATAGGGTGGCAACTGTGAAACTATGTCGTTTCACAGTAGCAACTCAGTATTTACTCGTCATTCTGAAAATACTTCTCTCCGTCCTATAGGAAAACAATATTGATTGTTGTGCATTTACTGTGTGTTTACCTCCTCATCTTTGAACCAGGAGAGCGCCTCGGCAGTCAGGACGAACCAGTAAAGCTTCGATCCTCCCTTCATGATACTGATGTTTATGGTGAGCCAGCCTCTGCGGATCACCTGCGCGCGAGAATGCAACCATTCGTTATGCACACACCCCACTACATCAACAAATACCACTCGAAAAACACACGAGAAACAAAAAAAGCAGCGGCAACACGGCCACGCAACCACAGCTTTGCTCGGTGGACAGATCTGGTATAGAACAACAAAACACACAAACAAACAGAGAGGCTTGAGATAAGCAAAGACACCGCCGCTGCCGGACTGATGGACGGGGACACAAAGGGAGCAGACAGACAGGGAGATAAAGCAGAATTATGCCACAGCAATGCTGCGTGGTGTATCGTTTGTTTTAGGTTATCTGCAGCTGTATGTAGCACTCATGCCCGCAAAAAATGTTCCCGTGTGGGATAATAACAACGATATCTCATCTTAAGCAGTTTATTCGCTCACATAACTACAGGAGAAGAAGAAACATGCACGTCCACCTCAACTGGAGTCCTGATTATGCTGATGAGTGCCCTGAAATTAACATGGAGGATTTTGGATCCAGATGTTTGGATCTGAAGAGACACGCTGTCAAAAACATCTGCGGCTCATTTAAAACCCTGAAGGCGCCGCGGTGAGCGAGTCAGCCACAGATTAACAGTGCATCATGATTAAAACCAGGAGACATAATAAAGGCTACGGCACACACTGACAACGTGGCTAACCGAGGCGTCACGCGGCGTCCGCTCAGAAACTGCCTCAAGTTGAAGGAAGTCACATTTTGAATGATGCTACTTTGACATGGAGTCCGGCAGGCAGCAGACAGCAGAGGGCAAGGTGACACCTCCTGGCCAGCGCGGGAAACAACAGACGGTCGGAGCAGAACGCCGGGACGGCAAAACGAAGCTTAAAGCACCTTGTTGGAAATTCTGTGGCGGAGGAGGTGTCCTGCTCTCATGATGCATCTAAGAACGTCACTCTTTCACTTCCCCCTTCTTCAACGAGAAACGCAGAGCCATCGTTTTGCCACGGCAGTGACCGTTTGCTCCCCCACCCACCCAGAGAGGAAGTCACAAGCGGAGGCACGGGGCGTTGGGGTAGGTGAACGGTACTTACGAGAATCTCTCCTGGGGCCGTAAAAAGGAGGAAGTGGAGCGGCACGGACATGAATGTAAGTCAATGCGAAGCAGCAAAGGTCAACGATGACGGGAGAGAGCCCGAGACAAAGACAGGACGAGACGAAAGGGAGCAGCTGCAGGTGAGCTACCTGATTGGGCATGACTCTCTTCTTGGTGGCGTTAGCAGCAGTCCTCTGCTGGGCACTACAGGAGACACATTGGATGACATCAACGCTGACATCCCACAATATAGCAACCAAACCACATGTCCATTCATCTCATACTTATCCACAACTAAAGATGAGTTTCATCGGCTGTTGCTTCGATAGTTAGTTTGGATTACGGTGTGTAGATGAAAACCACATTTCTGATTTTGCTTCAGCGACAGCCCTAAACACGATGTGATCTAATACTTCGTGATTGATTTATCATTATTATTTCGATGACTAAGTGTTTTGGCTCATAATATTTAAAAAACCCAGCTCTTAGAGCACGAGTGGAGGTTCACTTGAATTTCAAATTGCTTATTTTTTGACCACTGCCAACAAGGATAACTTTTCCATCACACAGGGCTGCACGATTAATCAAAATCGCAATACGCTTAATTGTAACATCCAAAGCACGAGAAACTTCAGTTATTTGACGAAGGCAAAATGTGTGTTAATGAAGCATGTTAATGAAGCACTGTAGTGCTGCAGAGATGTCCTGAATTCAAAATCTTGCTCTCCGGATGGAAGAAAACATCCCGAGCAAATACTTTTGTTTCAGTGAAAATGAAAGTTGTGATGCAAATATTGTCATTTCTAGCATGTAACACTAACCGCATATCTTCAGCTTGTTCAGAACTCTGCAGTTCAGCTGTTGAACAGAACTGAGAGGAGAGAGCATATTACTCCAGCTTTGGCTGCATTAAACTGGCTTCCTCTAACATTTAGAATCGATTTCAAACTCCTATTACAAAGCTCTTAATGGTTTAGGACCCAGCTTCATTGCTAACTTCTGTCTGTACTATTTGCCCGCAAGGACGCTGTGATTGGCTACTGGTTTAACTGGAAGTGCCCGAAGATAAATTTGACTATTTTTTTGTATTTTAATTTTGGTTTAGTGTGGCTTTTATCTTGGTTACACAGGTTATTTAATTATATATGAATTTGTCTGAATTAGTTTTCGTCTTTTTAATGTGGATGGTTTTCTTTTTTCTACATTAGTGGAGCCCTGAGTACTTTTCTCATTTGATCATGTTTTCGTATCTCTTAATATTATGTTGTGTCAGGTTACATTTGTTTTGTCATTGGATGCCAAACTGGATGTGATCATCTCGCTGGAAAACACATCGACCTACTGGTACCGACCTGAAACTGGACTCTATCCTATGCGGGGGTCGGGGGGATGCAGTGGAACCTTGAACAAATCGCCACTATACAGCCCAACTATCGCATATGACAATCAAAAAAAAAAACAACTTTGCTGGAACCTTTGCTTTACAAGTGTCAAAATATAATTTTTCCAGGGTGGATCCATGGATTAATCAACCAGTCGTCTCTGCTCCTCATGGAACTCATCAATGAGCGTCCGAAGTTCCTTTCTCTTACTTTGCAAATCCAATGAAGTCCTCGTGGTTCGTGTTGATGTAGGACAGCTCAATTTCAATCAACAGCAGCACCTGAGAGGCCAAAGGCGACACACGTTACCTGCATGTTACACACACAAAGACGTGAGAAGCATACACATACACATGCACACACACCTGCTCTTTGGTCTTGCTGTCCCGCTCTCTGATGTAGGTGGTGACGATCCTCTCGGTCTCCTCCCTCAGCCGCGGAAACGATCCCAGCTGCAGACGCGCGCAGAGAAGACACACACAGATACAGTGCTGCAGGCGTCACGGTAAACACTGCACCCTTTTGAGCAGCCGCACAACGGCACAAACACAAGCGCGAGGCGAGATGCTGTGACACACGGAGAGCGAGGAGGCATGCACTAATGAGCTCTTCATCAGCTTGAGATTCAGACAGCAGCCTGGCGGCCGAGTTTACGTCGTCTCGAGCTGATGGCGAGTCTGTGCAAATCAGGGAGGAAAAAGATGAGGTTAAAGTCCAGGAAGAGAAGCCTGGAGAGGGCGTGGTGTGGTGCTGTGGGGGGGGGGTGTACAGGACGATCTGCCTTGACAACACAGGGTGAACACGGCCATTTCTAAGCAGGAAAATTTCACGTGTCAGTGGGGATCTGATTTGATATGTGATGCAGAGGAAACGCTGTCACGTAAATCACCACTCACAGTGCTGATGGGGTAATTTGTCATTGATGAGGCGGGGGAAGGGGGGCGGGGCTTGTGCTGAGAGAAGCCTTTAAGCAGAGGTGGTTAAGGTGGGCGGGGCTTGTGCTGAGAGAAGCCTTTAAGCAGAGGTGGTGGGGGGTGGGTGATCGACAAGACTCAACAAGTTAGTTCAAATTTCTTCTTGTGATTGCTGCGTTTTTTTTTCTTTCTCTGTCACTCTTTTTTAACTCCTCCACTCTCTCTCTTTAAACCTTTCTCTCCGCCGGCGCCATTTACCTTTTCCGTGCACTTCCTGATCAGGGCGACAAGCTCGGTGACGACGAGGTCGACACATTTCAGACACGGGTCTTTCAGCTTAATGATCTGCTTTTTCACTATGGCCTCAAACGCCATGTCTGGGGTGAACAGGCCCGTCCTGTGGTGAGGCATCATGGGAGTTGGAGCTTTAATGTCAGGTGAAGGAAAAGATGGCGTAGCATGGGGTCATGATGGGGAAAGCGGTGGTAGAAGAATAAAAGTTCAAGTTGCATGGAAGCGTTTGGGGAAACAAAGGCTTATAAAAGGAAGAGAGACTGATGAAGGCTGAGGAAAATGACAACAAAAAAGGTTTTTATACAGTTCTCCTTCATGTACACAACATAAACAAGCTGCAGGCTCGCATTTCAACTTCCTGTTTATGTGAAGAGTCAGACTACAACTTTTCAGCCATTCCAGCCTCCGGATAGCAACATCAACCCCTCACTTTGGTCCAGACAAGAGAAAGACGGATATGTTGATACCAATTTACTAGTAACCCAGGAGAAGAACCAATATGAATAAAATTTCAATAAAAAATTAAAAATCTTCATAATTTTGAAAATATACATGAATGTACAAAATCTATAATACGTATAGAGATAATCAATCTGAAGACTATTTCCAGGATTAATCGGTTGCTATCGATTAATCATTTAAGCGGACCTCTAAGTGATGTCTTCAAATTGCTTCTGTACTTTAACCAATAGTTAAAAACCGGAATACTCTTGATTTGGTGTCAGAAACGACACAGAGAAGCAGCAAATCCTGACATTTAAGAAGCTGGCACCAACAAATGAGTAATAATTTGCTCGAAACAAGACTGAAACGATTATTCGAGTGTCAAAATAGTTGTCAGTAAGTTGTATTTTGAGCAATTATTGGATTAATCATTGTGGCTTTAAAAAGGTATAATTTACTCATACCACAGTTGCACTTAGTGCATTTAACTCCACTATAATTACTTGATAACTTGAGTTACAGACTAAGATTATTGAAATAAAAGTTAAATCTATTATTAGGAGAAAATTATTCTCAAGTTCAGATGTTTTACCTGCGATCAGACAAAAAAATAAAAATACAGATAACCCATACTTATAATCAGAAAATGCTGAATATCGGACATCAGTCATACTTCATCCCTTGTCTAGACCAAAATATCTCACCCGCTATTTCCTAATCATGCATACTGGGGAATCCATGTTTCCCGGACACAGATCACCTAATATCCACAGTGAATTTAGTCCAAAACTTTGGTTGATGAGCAAATAACTGCAAAACAATGACGTTCCCATCATTATCACCAGCAGCTCCTTAATGCACGAGAATAAATCTTTGCCGTCTTTGCTGTACAAATGCTTTAGCATTAGCATGCTAACACATCTCGATGGTAAACCTCAGCACGTTTGCACGTTAGTGTGGTTTATAGCTGCAGGGCAATAGCGAGCCAGCAGCTTGTTTTGTCATGAACCCATGCTGTAACCGCCCGCCTGTCTCTGAGCACACAGCCTCACAGAGATGCCGCCTCAGTCACTGCTGTACAGTTGAAACTGGAGCCCGACCGATGGATCAGCTGGTCGATACTGGTCTATCATAGATAAACCCGTTTTGGTATGTTATCAGTATCATGTTATCCTATCAACAAATTGGGATTATAAAGAACACAATGGATTGCACTGCTGTCATTAAGGACAATAAATGTAAACAAATGGTAATTTTTAACATATTCTGCCTCTGTCGCATTTCATAACTGTTTGATCACCTCATTTGATGGCTCATTGCAAAAAAAAGTTGCGTATGTAGGCCCATATATTGATACCTGAACTCTTTCACTCCCTTATATCGGCCTTGGTATCAGCCCCAGATATTGCATCGGTCAGGCTCCAGCTGAGACATTCATTTTTAAGATGATGAAAAACTGTAGCAAAAACACTAAAACAGCTGCTTTATCGAACAAAATGGCCCCCGGCAGCTCCAAAAGCCTGGCTGGTCTCTGTGGTGCGTATGTGCAGGTGTAACGGCCGGGCAGGCGACCATGCAGTGATACCTTAACAGTGCACTGTCTGACTGTGTTGATGAGCTCCTGGATGACCAGGTCGATGCATTTCACGCAAGGCTCTTTCAGTTTAATGATCTGCTTTTTCACTATGGCCTCAAACGCCAGATCTGGGGTGAACAGGCCTGTCCTGAGGGACATACAGACAAGACAAACATGGAGATATGGAGCGCGATGGTCAGGAGAGGGGGGTGGATAGACAGAAGAGAGTGAGATGAACACACAGATGAAGGAGGACCTGAGCGGACACGCTTTGAGAAGACAAAGGAGGGGAACAACTGCAGGAAGTGGAGAGCGAGGCTAACAAGCACACGGAGAGACTGAGGATGTCGCCGATAAAAGAAAACAAAGATGGACAGAAAAGCCGGCGTCATAACTGAGACATGAGAAACAGAAGAACTGGGAACCCCTGATGACTCTCTGTGAAGCTAAATGAACACAAGAAGAAACAAGAGAGAGGCGGGCAGACAGTCGTCACGCCCTCTCAACTTGCCTGACTCCGTGGATGTTCTTGATGGCGTAACTGATCTCTTTCCTCAGCTCCTTCTCATCGAACTCCATCTGAGACACGGAGAAGATGGATTTGTTGGTTAGTTGGTGCTTCACAGATTATGGATTATCATGGGGCTGTGCAGTATGGCCTTAAAATAATATCACAATAAAATCACAATTTCAGCAATCATGACAAAGAGTTATTTTGATATACAACACTTATGCCATGTCATGATATGACAAAGAAGTCTCAGACGATGTATATATACTGTATGTTCGCATAACAGGATACATATCATATATTGCCCAGTGCAACATCACAACTTTTAAGAGCAAGACACTCAAACAACACATCATTTACTTCACCGTGACACCTTCAGCCAGGTGTCTGCAGTTAGAAAAACGATGCCTCGAGTGACACAGTCGAACCCACAGCGGTGATACATAATCACGATAAAAACACCCACGCTCACCTTCACCAGCTCGAAGGGAAAACGCTCGTGAAATATACGGTTGATCTTCGCACCACCAGACAGGTTGGAGGTGTCCACCTGATCTCCAGACCCTTCGATGCACTTCTCAAAGTCCAGGGCGAACTGCTGCACCATCCTGCACATCGAGCACAGCGTCCCCACCAGGGTCTTAACTTGAGGGACTGCTGAGGTGAGTGTGTGACTGAGTGAGTGTGTGTGTCTGCACTAACAGGAGCAAGGCCTTGGTCTTGTGCGTGGGTTCGTCCGGGCGGAAGTTCTTGTACTCCTCTACCTCCTTCTCCAGGGATAAGAGCTGGCTCTGCAGCTTATTGCGCAACCCCGGCAACGTGTCGCGGATGTGGTTGGTGAGTTGCTGTACAAAAATGAAGGGATAATTAAAAGAGAGAAAGTAAGCGTGGTGTTGGAGGCACACCTGAAAACCAGACCAGAGAACGGACGATATTTCCAGCCCTGGAAATGATCGTATTTACAAAATTAAAAGTCCACATACAAGGCACATACAGAGCAGGTATATGCTTGTCTGTGTGTGTATCTGACCTGGTTGAGGGTTTTCTGCAGGTGAGGTGTGCCCATGCGCTCTGCGATGTGCCTGTATGCAGGGTGCGACAGGAAGAACTTCCTCTCAGCGGCCAGCGCGGCGCGGATGTCTTTCTTCCCATCGATGTCCTTCTGACTGCGGTTCACCACGCCGATGTAACCTGAAGAAACATACAGACGTCCAAAGAACACTCAAAACACTCCGAACTACAAAAACAAGTCGAAGTCAACCTCATTGTCAATTCTGTGCTACGGGTGGAGGGACTTAGTGATTCGTTTTGCTTTTTCTGAGCTGTTTGGAACTTTATTCAATGTCACGTCCAGAGTCCGTTAGCTTGCTGCTGCTGGACATTTAGCTTGGTCCTTTCACAGTCCCGCATGGTGAGGAGCCAGATGAGAGCTCACGTTGTTGATTGGAACCACAACACATTAGCTGTACACGACAGAGTTTGCATAAAGCTTGGGTCGTTTCTAGCTTGGCTGTTGTACTACTGCTGTCTGCGCTTAAAACAAATAATGCGATTCTGAGAATCGATTTTCTAAAACTGGCCCATAAAAAACTATGATGCTTACACACAGCATTTTTTCTTTCTTCCCAACCCTACAAAAACAACATGATAAATACTATGTACAGTGTGAATACAATGTAGAGCAAATATGATTGTCCACAGTGAAAGACACCAGCAGTGTTAAACCCGACAGCAAAGTGTTGTCTAATATACAAATATGCATGAAATGTAATTAGTTTTAGTTCGTAAAATGATGGATGAGAAGACATTGTTTATATTTTGGGTCTGTGAGTCACACTAGACAAAGTTTGTTGTTTGTACTGTATAGGGATTCCTATTTAGATTTTTATCTAAATAGAAAGAAGAGAAAGAAGCCCCACTCTGCAAAAAAAAAAAAAAAAAAAAAAAAAAGTGCACATCCATCCAGACTCAGAGACTGACAGAGATCTTGGTCACATGGTCACAAACAGCAATCATCCAAATCTCAATACGAGCAAAACCAAAGAGCTTGTGACAGACTAAACAAATTCTAACATGTGGATGATTCACATACGTGTTGCGCACAGAAACGCACAGAAAATCTACACAAACAGCACAGTTTCAAAATAAACGTCACCAATTCAAATACAACTAAAAGCACATTTTGGAAGGTCAAAGCGAAGATCAAATTTTAAATCAGCTCATCCTCAAATTTAAGAGGACGTTGGTTGAAAATTTAAAGAAATTCCTTCAGAGCTTTCATGAGACATCACAGGCATCATCAAGAGTGCAAGAGATGGAGGGACGAGTCCAAAAATTAGGCTACAGATAGTTTGGAGGCTCGGAAAATAGAGTCTGACCGATATATGACATTTTTGGAGCCGATACCAATATCAGCAAGTAAAGAAGTTCAGATATCTGATACTGGCTGATACGCACATATTTTTCCACAGTGAGCCCTCAAATGAGGTTATCAAGCACAAGGATTGGCAACGGAGGCAGAATATTTCACAGATTAACAATGAACTTTTGCTGACTTGAACTACAGCAGTGAACTGAAACAGTAACCTTCACTGGAAATTTAATCTAAATCTCTCCATCTTGTGTTCTTTAAAACCATTTTTTCTGTGTGTGTGCATGCGTTCGTTGTGATACCTCTGCGGAGTGGCAGTAGTTTGTTTTCCAGGATGTCTCGTGCGTCCGTCCCTTCGTCCATCAGGTCTAACTTTGTGATCACACCAATGGTGCGCAGCCCTAAACACAAAGTCATCACAATTCATTTCAAAAACGCACAGTGGAACAGTTTGCTCACAGCATTCTTCGGAAGCCCTGCGAGACTGTCCTGTGAGATAATAACAGCTTAGTATTATGTGGATAAAAAGGCCAAAGGTGGAGATCATTTAATTTGATCATATCTCATAACTAATCATATCCTGTACATTCATGCTGCCGGGACGTCTTTTAATAATTATCTGTTAATCATTGTGCAGCGAGGCAAAGATTAATAGAAAGTGCTAAAAAAGCTACAGGACACAGCAAAGAGTAATTAGCCATGTTCATAATTAGAGCAAAAAATGGTTACATTAGGAGAACTATCTAGAGAACATAAGATAAAGCTTTCCTGCCCTCCTTACCCTGCGGGTCCACCTCCTTGGCGATCTTGAGGGCGTCGGAGTTGGCTAAGTCAGTGTTGGCTGGGGTGACGGCCAGGATCAGACAGCTCTCCTTGGTGATGAACTCCATCAACATCTCCTTGATCTGGTGCTCGATGTCGTGGGGCTGGTCCCCCACGGCCACTTTGGTCATCCCGGGCAGGTCGATGAGGGTCAGGTTCAGCACTAAAGAGAGAGCAGGGCAGGAAAGAAGTCAGGCAGAGGCTGAGGATGTACACAGGAAGGCTGAGTTTGCATGCGTGACTCAGTTACCGTTAGGGGAGTATACCCGGAGGTTGATGGGGAAGGGGGAGATGCCCTTGTTGGAGCCGGTGAGCCGGTCGGTCTCTGCTTCGATCTCCAGACGGACCTCGTCAAAGTCCACAAACTTACGTCCCTTACAGTGCAGGAACTCTGCATATTCTACAGGGACAAAAGTAGAGAGTAAGACCGAGGGTCAAAGGTCAAAACCATGCTTTCTGGCCATAACTCCAGCAAGAATTGACATAGAGAGGTCCAACTGGTGTCATTTTGTAGCTGACAACACACCGGCTACAGATTAACTTTTGGGCTTTCCAGGTTAAACGTCAAGGTCACTGAAAGGTCAAACACATTTTTGCGCATATCACATAGAGAGGTCTAACTGGTGTCATTTTGTAGCAAATCCCTGGATCTGTCACGTAGCCAGAACCAGCTGATTCACCTGTCACCCAATAGGTGGCACCAACATGGGCTCTTTTTTGCACCAAATGACCTTGAACTAAAAATTGCACTTAGGAAAGCCCAAAACAAACGCTAATACCACAGTCTGGCAGAGAGCTGGAATCTGAGCTCACAGAACAAATTGATCTTAAAAGGGAGCATATGTTGTCGGGAATTTAGCTGTGATGGCAAAGGCTTGCACTAGCTACCTTTGTTCATTTATATTCACTGATCCTTAACTGTTGTACACAGGTGGATCTTTTAGTACCCGACTCTTAATACTCAAAGGATCTAAGGAGCATGAACCTCTTTATTCCCAACTCATGTGTGAAACTTGCCCGCTTTACTGTTGACCAGCTGCAGGATGAGAGGACGCCGGGTGACGATGCCTGATCCTCGGGGCAAAAAGTCCCTGAAAGAGACGCAAAGTTTAATACACAAAACTCAGGGACAAAGACAGGAATTATATGCCCAACCAAATGTCACAATAAGAAGAAAGTTCGACTTGAATTGAAAGCTCCTTCTCTCATTAATCCTACATTGAAAACCAAAAAGCCCCTTCCACATGGCTACGTGTACAGTGTATTGATACAAGGCAAGGATTGACTTACAACTCTACTCATTATAAATAGTTCAGAGACAGAAACATGTCTCTCTGCTTCCCTGTCTCATCTGAATGGAAACTCCCATTCAATAGATTTGCCATTACATCCAGGCCACTAACTGCACATCCCTCCCGGCTATGCGTCTGAATGTGTGTGTCTGCCAGGTCAGCAGCAAAGACCGAGCAGACTGTCCACTGCTGACAGAGCAGTCAGGATGTTACCCAACACTGATTCCCATCCTCTTTCCTCACCTCTTCCTGTCACTTATGAAAACATGAAATGAAATATGTGATTACCAACATCACACGCTGAGATTAGCAGTTGAAGGCTCTTAATGTGTGAGGATTTCTTCTATTTTTTTTTATCATTTTGCGCTCCCCTCATCTGCCCGGGGAGGGGGGCCCTTCTACCCCGTTTGGGAACTACATCACAATAAACGGAAACACAGATTAATGACAAAATATATGCGAATATATCGTCGTTATATATCGTTATTTCCTCATATGGTATAACTGTAAAAAGATTTTGGGGAGAAATATTGTGAAATATACTGCATTCGCCTGCTGTTGGAAGGTTGGAGTTTACGAGCTGCAAAGTCGCTCCTCCGACTTTGCTGTGCTCATTTAAGGGTGGTAAAGTGGGAACATCATCCTCATCATGAAAGATCTATCTATCTATATATCTATCTATCTATCATCTACAAAGAAAGGCTCCATTTTAATGCTAATGTGCGTAAAAAAATATGAGGGTACCTTCCAGTTGTATTCATGTGAACGGAGAGCAAAGGAAACAGGTAAGCTGAAACCAATAAATATACTGTAGCTCGAAATAGCTTTACCTGACTTGTTTATGTCTAATTTATGGTTTTGTAACTGATGTAGGTCACTCCTCACAGCAGTTAGCATTTCTACCATATTTCTCATTACATGCGAACAAAAGTTGAAAAAAATCCCTATCGCACCTCATGTTTTAAAATTATCTCCAAGTTGTTTGTCCGTTGTCAAGGTTGTTCATGTGAATTTTCCCAGCAGGAAAGTTGTTATGCTGATTATTACGACATCACATGAATGCAGTAATATATCGTGTATTGTGAAATGGGATAAACTGGAATATTATCTTAAGGCCAGCGCCCACCCACTAAAAATGAGAAAGAATAGGGTAAAATTGATCTGTAACTAGCCAACATGAAAACAGCTCTCCGTGAGTATCTGGTAGCGTTTGTCATACACAGATGACAGTGCAGCTGGTGACATCACTTATGACCCTGACACAAACACATCAATGCCCCTACTGTCTCCTCCAGCCACTGCTTGGGACTCTGAGACAAAAGGCAACGGGGGGGAAAAAAAGGATGTGGCTGCCTAATCAACATTCCCCATCTCTTGGACAAGTGGAACCATTCTTACACGAAGAAGAGGAACATGTTCCCTTTCCTGGCCACCTTCACTTGGAGATAAAAACACAAAGCGGCTGCAGATGTCTGCCCCGTCCTCGTCCTCTTTCCCCCCATGGACTGAATTTCTCCCAGTGTTGCTGCTTTAAGGGGCCCCATAGAGAGAAATCCTAACATGTGGCAGCGGGTTTGTGGTTTCTCATCAGAGGGTCCACAAGTTCTTAATCATCAGCTTTACACGAGATTCAGCAGTGCAGGCTCATTTGTTTTCCAGTAGCTCCACTGTAACTCTAAAATAATCTATCTGCCTGGCAATGATTACATCAAACCTGCCAACTTTGACCGGATCGAAGAAACGTGAGGCCTATAAAGACGCGTTTACAGTCCAGGGAGTGTCAAGGCTTTATAATAATGTTTGACAGAGGGAGCAGTGACGGGATGGATCGACATTAGAGGCTATTTCCACCTTAAATTCGAACCGCTCACACTTTCTGTCCCTCAGTCACCAGCTGTTTGCGTGCGTAAAAGGCGTAATTATTCATCGTGAATATGTCAGCCCAAACATGGAAAAAAAAAAAATCCTTTCAGGAAAAAAAAAATGTGTTCCGAACTGGGAGGCACCGACACACAGCGCGTAACCAAGTGCTTAACTGGCGACTTTTACGCCTACGACAGCGATAAATCTGCACTCAGCGGACAACTAATCGCATCCACGACATGAAACGAGTCCAAGAATTGAGGAAAAAACGCTCCAACCTCCCGACGAAATTCTCCAACACGGAGCTCTTCCCTGCGCTCTGGCCGCCCACCACCGCTATCTGCGGCAGGTCCAAGTTGCAAGTCTGGCCGATGGAGCTGAAGGCGTCCTGGAGCTTGTTGATGAGGGGAATCAGGTCTTCCATTCCCCGGTTTCCCATGATGGCAGCTCGGTCAGCGCAGCGGGCTCTGCCCTGCGCTCCTGCCTGGTTAAATAAGAGCCAAAGGGTCGCTCCTCCAGCACACCCAAAGTTCCCCGGTGCCACCGCAGTCCGACAGAGTCTGAGTGACGTTTCCTGTATTCACACACCGGACGGAGCAGAGTCGAGTACCGGCAGGGTCGTTATCTGTCCCGCATGATAAAA
>KV751376.1:837757-850817 GCA_001698575.1 Mola mola | reverse complement strand
TTGGTGTCCCCCTGGAGGAGTTGTTGGAAGTGGCCGGGGAGAGGAGCCTCTGGATCTCCCTGCTCAGGCTGTTGCCCCTGCGACCCGGACCCGGATAAACAGGAGAAAACAAAAGGAAAAAAAAACGAATAATAATAATAATAATAATAATAATAATAATAATAATAATAATAATAATAAGAAGAAGAAGAAGGAGAGCTTTAAAACAGCAGTGTTGTAAAAAGTACTCCAAACCCATACTTTGCCGTATATTTACATGTGTGTGCTATACTACATACCATAGGTTGATGTGATGTTGATATGCCCTTCATCTTACCAATCTGATCAAGTAATTCAACACTGTTTTGGTTGTCAGAATATTTTTGGCTATCAAAAATACACTTAAAACTGTGGTACTTCTGATTGATGCAGTGTGTACTGTAATTAAATTAAAAATCAACGGGCAACTTAAGTTAGAAACAAATATAATGGAGTATAATGGAGTAAAATATCCTAAATGTAGTGGAGTGGAAGTTTTGAGCAGTAGAAAATGGAAATACTCGAGTGCAAGTGCCTCAAAATTCAACGTGCACTACTTGATGTCACGAGCATTTTCTTAACAGCTTTTCAGTCTTCACAATCACATTTACAGTATTTTCTCCACATTTCCTCCTTTCTCCTAGCAATGATTCTGCGTCCCTCTGAGGGACAGAATGGGATCCACAAATGAAGTGTTGGTAAAGGATAAGCTCTAAATACATCAATATTAGTTTTTGGTAATTTTTTAATGAAATAAAGTAGAACTTTATCCAACAAAATTGATAGCTAAAAACCAAGCGGTATTCTTACAAGATGTTAATCAGCATATTCAAGCGCATTTACTTGTGTTGTAGGTTTTATTGTTGGCTACAGATGTATAATAGATGCAAATTAACTAAATTCTGCATCGTGCTAAATGACAGGGTCCATCACAAACGGTTTTCAGAGTTGTGGGCGAAGGTATATTATGTACATACATAGTGAAAATTAAAATCTATCTCAGCAGTTAATCTGCATAGTTAAACAGGCGAAAGACCATCTATGTCATGGTTCACCAGGCATTTCCGCTGCTGAGGACACAGTCTTCTTTGCAGTTGGAGGATAGGTAGTGCTGTTGATACAGGAGTAGTCACAAGCCAGTGAGCCAGTTGTAGTTACGTCAGGAAGTACATCACCATCTGTCGAGACAGTGACAGAGTCCCTCTGACAAACGATGGACGAGTAGTGGAGCTGATTGTCAGCGGCATAAACAGACTGCACGTCTCGTGAGTCGGCCTGCTGGTTCCTGCTGCTTATCTGTATCTCCTCATAGTCGTTATCTCTATTTCCCTGCAGAGGACGACGGGGGGAGCAGTGTGACACATGCAGCCAATTTTTGCATGCAAACTCATAACAACAGAAGCACACACACAAACACACCTCTGTGTTATTTGTTACCACCTCTAATGACCCTCCTTCAGCACAGCACGCTTGGAAAGACAGAAATAACAGGACATTATTATTTGTCTTCAGTCAAACTTACCCGTCGTAATTTTTCATTCAGCATCAAAATCACATGATCTGTTCAGGAAGTAAACATGGTAATAATGTCGCTCCGATATTTTAGAGGTTTGCTTTGATGGACAGCCAACAATCATTTTGCCCGAAGCAGAATTTTAGAGAAGAAGAATACTTTTCAGTTTGTCATTTGCGTTCATTCTGGCATTCCACTGATGTGATGCTTAGCTCACAATTTACATACAGCCGCATCGGCTGATGGTTCAGCTTGTTCCCTTCTATGCAGCCAGCTGGCAAAATCCTACATGGTGTTCAATTTTAGCTCCTTTGACCTTCCTCCTCCTGTTTTGTCGGAAAACCGCTTTGCAACTCTTGTCCACCCGAATCGGTGTCGCTTTTGTTGCATCTATGCCAGCTCTGTTATGTGTCTGGGGGTAGCTGACTGGGTCTGCTTAGCTTCCCAGCCTAGTCTCACTGTGTAGGATCATGGAAGGGCAGGAAGGTGTGCTCTCTCTGTTTTAGACTTCAATGTATGCATGTAGAGAGGCACTGATGTCTGCTCTCCATGTTTTAGGCTGGAATACCAAAGAATGTAGATAAGTGGAAGGTCAAGGAATGGTAGGGAAGAGTTCTGTCCAGGCCTAAGGCTTCCATTTAGGCGAATGGAAGGGCAAGGCGCTCCCAGAACAGGGTGAAAATAGATGTTAATTCAAAAGTGATTCCAAGTGCCTTTAAATATAGTGGCCCTGACTGAACAACAAGCATATGAGTAGTTGCTCTATGTGTGTGTAAGAGTTTCCACCAAATTTGCATTCCTCACCTGGTGGACAGGGGATTTTTTGTTCGACCAGAAGAATCACAATCGCAAGAAGGCCTACCACTAGTAGTACCAGACATCCCAAAATACCGCTGATCAACCCTGCAAATAAAAGACAACAATAGATGCTTCTAAAGAAGACATGCTTTCTGCAGATGTTTGTTGTTCTCAGTGCTTGTGTATAGATCAGAGGTTTTGTTAGTTGTGTGCATATTTTAGAAGGGTATGGAAAGCAGGTACAGCATTAATCAAAGCGATGAGGTCACCTATCTTTGGAGGGTTGCCACTTCTGTTGCCCGTGGTGGTAGGATGAATTATAGTATTTTGTAATTTTTTGGTTTTGATGTCTCTGTCAGCTGTGTGAGAGTAAAAAGACAGACATGAGGGGGAAAGGCATGAATGAAATTGATACATGCAGAAAAAACACACACGTGTCTTTTAGCAGCTGACCAAAAAAAAAAAGATTTAAGAACTATAATTATATAAATGAAATTTAACATAAACAACAGCACACTTTAATATAATTTAATTTATTTCAACAAATTAGCTTCTTCAGTTTCACTCAGTACATTTGAATTCAAATTGTGGTTCTGAATGCGGCGGTTTATGTTTAATTTTAATTTTGTGTTTTTCAGTGCTTGACCAGCCCCTGATGATCTATGCTGACTGACAAGAGTTCTGCTTAGATATGTGGCTCTGGTAGGTCTGCCACCTTTCTATTAAAATGTGTTTGGTTTGTTGCAAATCAGAATGATCCATACTCACGCAAAATGTCCAGGTTGACCTCAGTTAAACATACACTGGAGTTGCTGTTTATTCTTGTCATAGCACATTGATATGTGCCGGCGTCGTCCTGGGTCAGAGTGGAAATGGTCACGGTGAACTCTTGTTGCTCTTTGTTGTCAGTCAGAGAAAGCCTGCCTCGTATGGTGTAATTTGCCATGTAACTTGATATCAGATTTGCGCATTGAGAGTTTTCATTTTCCCTGCAGAATTTTTTGACAGAGTTTTCCTCAGCTGGATACTTGCACTTGATGGTAGCAGAACCTCCCTGACGTGCCCTCTGGGTCACCGCCAGGTTGACACCTGACAGGGCAGAAACATGACTGAGTGTGAAACTAAAATTTAGGATATATGGTCAGCCGACCTTTAACCTTAAGGCTGTGTAGGTTTACATAATCTTATTGTCACACATTTCAGTATCTGGAGATTCATGTCCAGTCCAAAGCTGCTTTCTGGCCTCTCAGGCTGAGAATATTTGTGGTGGACAAAGTATTCAGATTTACTTAATATAGTCCATTAGAAGTAACGGTTGTGATTTCAAAGTCTTAGCAATTATAAAAGGGTATATCAAAACAAATATACCCAGTGAGCAGATAAAAAGTTATATGACAGCTGTACATACTCAATTGATGAATTTTATAAAGCTACCGAAGCTTTTTTCCCTCTAAAAGTTAAAGCAAGCAACCACCAAAGCTCTCAGCTAAAAATCTGCTGTTGACTGATGCAGGAATGTCACATCACGGTTTTCTCTAACCGGTCCACCTTTAACCAGTGAATGGAGAAAGTATGAACTGTGAAGAGCTGATATCACCAGGGCGTTAAATGCTGCATGAATGTACAACAACGGTGTTGCCATTTGACTCATTTTTAACCACTACAAAGCCTGAACACATAGAATATCTGAATCTGTATGGGAGCTAATTGCACGTTTTGCATAAAAAAGGATCCATGAAGAACTAAATAACTAGACATCATACAGATGCTGCAGAGTGAAAGCACATTTCCATTCTGAAATTCAAGCAAAAATAGGAAATCCCTGAAAATTGTATACTCAAGTGAAGTACTTAAGCGAATACTTTCTATGACTGGTCTCAGTGCTACTCTTCTAGCTATCATTTTATTTTGAAATCCAACAGGCTTGCCACTTTGCTAAAATGATTTGTGTGACGATGCCTACGCCTTCCTTATACTTACAATCCGAACTGGATCTTTCCATGCTTCCTGTCATGTCCAATAAACTCACAGCAGCTGTCAATAAAAAATACAAGACAAAAGAAGTCGTGTCAATTTGTCAATTTGCCACTCGCCAAAAGCCAAAATATGTTTTACACAACGAGAAAGCAAAAAAAAAAAAATGAATGGAATTACCTGTCACGAAGCAGATGGTGACTTTTAATGATGTTCCCATTGTCTCAATCCAGCTTCTTCCAGTGTGTAGCCAAAATTTCACTGAAATATTGAGCAAAATGTATCTACAGACATTACATCACATCAAGGTTCTACTGATGATCTACTCCTCTCGCTCAGCCACAGCTGCTGCCCATCTGCAGCACAACTTCTCCTTTCTGGCATATAATTTGAAACATTTGCATCTTTGAATGAGGATGTAAGTTTATCAAGAAGTAAGATTGAAACAGATGGAAAAAAAAAAAAAAAAAAAAGAGAGAAAGAAAGAAAGTTTGATAGTGTCGACCAAGGTTTCTCTTCTGCACATCTTCGTTCTCTTCATGAAAGTTGAACTTCTTATCACTGGATCGTCGTCACTACTAATCAGCTGATGCACAATTATAAATCTTAGTGTATCTGTTGTTTGTGACGGATGTAACAAATGTTCTGGTTATGTCATAAAGTTGTCCCCATAGTGACAGGACATCTTTAATTGGCATTGTGTAACGTATGATTTAAAGATTGAACCTTATCTATTAATTACATTTTTGTTCTGAAGCACAAGACTCTCATGTTTGGTATGTTTGTGACCGAGACAATAATTCCAAATTCACTCGCTGTTTGTCTCGATAACGGAGGGAACTGCTGTCACATGGATTTTATGAAAAATTTGAAAGTATGTGGAGCTCAATTGTTGGACGTCTTAACCCTTGTTTCTTAGCTGGCGTTGGCCTTTTTTTGCTAAATGGTTTGCTTACGCTGGAACTGAACCGTTTTGTTTAAACTAGGTTGACCTTTGTGGTAGATGTCTTTTTTTGCTTGTTTCTTTTTTTTTATTATTATTATGGGCCGTGTGTGCTTGTTAGTATGTGTGATGAAAACTAAATATTATTAAATGTAAAATTAACTTTTAGCAGCTCTCGTTGTCAGTGGCCCTACGGACTTCAAAAAGTGATGGTTCTCGGCAAACTTCTGGAGCAAAAAGGAGCATTGTTTCATTCATTTGCAAAGGTTTTGAGTCACACTGAATCTAAAAATGAGTTATTCCTCAGAGAGTACAAATTTTGACACGCCTGTTTCTCTTTTAAGTGGATAAATTGAAGCTGCTGCAGTCTTTAACCGGGTGGAAAGAGTAAACCGTGTAAATGGGGAATAGAGAAAAGACGTGGCACAGCAACATGGCAGATTTAAAAGGATTTTTGCTTTTGAGTAAAATGTTCAATTCAACATAGAAAACAAACAGAACAAATCGTGAAAACTTCACTGTCCACGAGGGGGCAGTATATCAAAGCGCTTCACATAAATAAAACATCACCACACGTCAAACATTTGACCTGAGAAAATGTAAAGAGATATAAAATAAACATTTTTTATCGAGCCCTATATGACCTATTTTTGACCTATATTTGACCTATATTATTGGCTGATATTGACCTATCACAGATATATATGTATGTGTATCGGCTTACATGGTATCAATGTTGGCCAATATCAAGAAATGTGGTTTTAAAGAACACATCCCAGAAACAGACGGGGTGATTTATATTAAATTTCCAGTGAAGGATACTTATAACTGAAGAAGCCTTTCGGATGAGAGGCGAAACGTCTTCAAACAAGATAAGAAGTCCAGTTGCTTCCTACTAAACACACCAAGATTAAGCTGACCTGGATGACTGAGAACCTTCACGGACAGATACTTACAACTATTTGATAACCTCATTTTAGGGATAACTGAGAAAAGTTTTTGTCTTATCAGCCAATATCGGCTATCAGGACTTTTTTACTCCCTGATTTTGGTATTAGCTCCAAAACTTGCTCGGGGCTATGTTTGTGGGTGTCTGATGGTGGCGTATATCTCAGAGGTTCCAGCAGCTGCTCTGCTCAGCCCCCCCGGCTGAGCCGCCCGCTGGCTCCTCCAGCTGACAGTGGAGTAGAGCAGATGGACGTCCTCGTCGATGTGAAGGCCTCTAGCCTCGGTGGAGGGCTCGCTGTGGATGTTCTTCTCACGTTGAGTGAGAGAGGCACCGTCCTGCAGACAGAGCGTGGGCCTCGTAAACACAAACATGTTACCCACAACACAACACAAAGAACGACTGCTCACCCTACTGCATGTGTTCCATGATCCCGCCTCTTGTCCCGTGATGGCTGTGATCAAAGCATGAGCATTAAATCTAACCAACCAGAGTCAGGACAAAGGCTTGTAATATTAAATGTATTTTGTGACGTTTTAGACCCAAAAGTTCAAAAAATAGGGCTTGATTTGAAAAATACTGCAATTGTCTTTTAAAATAATAGACTAATACGGTCCCAGTTCCCTTGATGTGAGGTCAAAGGGTAACTAATAAAGCCGAGGTCACTTACCTCTTGCTGTCTCCTGTCCGTGTTTCCTCAGTGTAAAGTACAAAATCAGCAACAGACTGAGCAGCAGGACAGCAGCAGCCGCTGCACTCAAGTACAACACTTTTGCCAGTGCTGGCAACTCTGGAGAGAAGGGTGATTTAAAAAAAAAAAGCGCCATTTAGGTAATCATGATAATTCTTCTTTTAAGCCAGTATAGGTTGAAACTTACACTTATGTATAGTATTTGATTAACAAACTAGATCTTATTCAAATACAAGTGAGTCAGCATGGAGCATACGTCCCATTTTGAAAACATGCCAAACACATAAAAAGGGAAGAAGTGATATCCCTGATAACAAAGCATTCAGCCACTGTGCCGAGCACAGATGAAACCTGGAAATTCCTGATGATTTAAATCCTGCCTCCTGGCAAAAACATAACTTCCTTTGTGGGGGTAAAACTCAGATTAGACAGCGTGCATGCACTAATTGGATAACTGGATAAAAGCTGTATAAGGAAATTTGAGGAATCGGGAGAGGTCAAGGACAAACAAAATTAGTGGAGGGTCAAGAAAACTTTCAAAATGTGATGAAGGGAGAGGCTTTGAGAAATCCAACAAGGACCTGGCTCAACATTTGGCGGCTTCATCAGGAATCCACAGTCCGAAGAAGCTCAATCGGGAATGGTCTTTGTGCAAGGATAGCAGCCAAGAAACCACTTTTTTTGAAAGCAAAACAGGGTGAAATGGCTAGGGTCAAGATCACAAAGATGGGAATGAAGATCAATGCAAAAAGGATCGATGACTTTGCCCGTAGATGCCATTTTGTTCTGAAAATTGTGATTTTTCAGTCATTTTTGAATTTGTTAAAATTTTCAAACAGTTCAGTGTTACCTGTGTGCACATTTTCAGGTGGGGCGGCCCACAGTGTTGTACTGATGGTATTGTCTGAAACAAAAGAAGTCACCAGAAAGCAGACTTTGAATTTTCGGATATTTTTTGACACAAAAGCTCTAAAAGATCAGCGTACGTGTAAAAAAAAACAAAAAACAAATAAAAAAACAACTCTTGGTTTAAACAACCTGTAGTTCTTTTTGGCTGCTCTTGATTCTCGACGACAGCTTGAGCTGTGGTTGAGATTCGAGGTTTTGAGTGGACCGGTGGAGGTTTCACAGGTGCTTATGGTGTCAAAGTACAATAAAGGGTGTTCACAAAGGAAGAATAAATACAAATGCAGCAATAAGTAAGAATTTAAAAAGCAGACAAAGAAAAAGAACGTTAAGAAAGTTAAAATTGACTTACCTTTGTAGACTTTGAGCTTAATTTCTGTGATAGGATCAAATGTGTATGTATCTATTCGACACCAGTATGTCCCACCATCACTCAGGTTCAGGTTATAGATGGTCACATGCAGGATTCGTTTGATGGTATCATCCCAGAGAGAATATTTCCCATTCTCTGTCCCATCTTTGAATTTTTTTCTTATGTAAATGAGTGTCGACCTTTTACCATAATCCCCTTTAGAGAAATACTTAGGATAGTCTTCATACCCAGCGTCATAAGGGCAGGAGATCTTAACTGGCCCTCCTTCCTGGGCTGCTATCTGAATCTTTGGTTTTTGGCATCTGGCTATTTCTGGAAAAAAACAAACACACTATTGCTCGAAACGTGAACCTTCTCAGCAGCAGTAATGCCAACAATATCGGGAGATCTGTTTAAACCTGCTGTTGAAATGTGTTCAGTACTCACCAGAGGAGAGCCAGATGCTGAAAAGAAACATATTCTTCATAGTGATCTCAGTCACTGTTTTCCATAGTGTCTACGAGTTTCTTTGCCCCTCACCAACTCTTTGACAGCTTCACTCAGTTTCAAATCAAACCAGTCTTTCTTTTTCAAGACTCGACGCCACAACAAATGAGGAAGAGTCAAGATTTGCCGTAAGGCATGGGAAAGCTGCTGATTCTGTAGGTGCAAATTTGGCATCTTACTTTGCTCATATCACTTTTTTAGTTTCCATGCTGTTCCTTGTGTGTGTGTGTGTGTGTGTGTGTGTGTGTGTGTGTGTGTGTGTGTGTGTGTGTGTGTGTGTGTGTGTGTGTGCGTGCGTGCGTGTGCGTGTATGTTCGTGTGTGGTATGACATCTCACGGTATTTTGGGGGCACATTTCAGGCTATATGGGACTACTAGTGCAAAATGACAGAAGCTGAGAACCACTTGTTAATGTCAGGGTATATACGCTTCCCTCCGCAGTAAATTCCAAACCGAAACACAGAAAATAGAAATAATTCTATGAAGGAAACACTTTTATTAATGCTATCTGATTGAGGCGAAACGTAGAATCTATTGGACATGATGTATAATATCATTTTTTTCAATTAGTAATTCACCACCTGTACAGAAATACAGTGTATCTGAGCGGTGGGTTAGCATAACACAGACCCTTTACAGCGGAAGAAGACACCACACGACCAGCACTGAGTTCAGACATTACAATTGACTGCTCACTCGTCTGTTTTTCTTTTATTAATGGTGGCGTATGTAACTGTGCTACGGGTGACAGAGCTGCAGTTTGGCTGTTTGTTGAAGCAAACAGTGGAATAGAATAGGCTCGCTGGTTGGTTCTGGGACTCAGATGAAGCGCTTGGGGTGTAGTAAATGTCTGTGCGATCGCTGCTGGTATCTTGGTGCTGAACCTGCGGGGTTGCATCGACAGTGTCAGGGCCCTTTCCTGTATGGAGAGAGATGGCGCATTTAAAAAGGGTTCAATCCCTGTCAAATGAAAAACCACATTCAATATTTATGATTCTATGATGTTGCGTTACATGTGTTTAGTCAATAGAAATGGATAATGTATGTTCTTTTTTCACTGAAAAAGAACATACATTATACTAGAAGATTACTGAAAAATCTAAGTGTGCCTACTGGTTAGTCAATTTTCATAAATTCATAAATTTGCTTTGCTGTCCTGCTTAATACATTGATTAAAAACCCTCAAAACTAATTTCTGTTTTATAATAATACATATTTATTTCCACCCTGTCACCACTCGGCCCCCTTGCTTGCCGTTGAAGTAAGCCAAAGCTCAGACGCTCTATCAACTTTCAGCTTTAGACTAGATATGGATTCTTAGGGAAAAGAGGAAACGCTACCAATGCATCAAAATGGTAAGTTCTGTTTACGACCACATTAAGCAAAACCCCACCCTTTTTCTCTGTAGACTGGAGACTGTTGCTGCTCATTTATTTCTCCCAGTCGTCACTCATGGTATTGCAACATTTTTGGGGGAGGGTTCTGTACCTGTTCAATGCCTACAAAACATCCGAGGTTAATCATTTAAATGTTCTGGCCTGAGCATCGCTATAGCACTGCTACTTTTGTTCACGATTGTTGATAAGGACAGTCTACAGCCTGGTCTCATTAAATGTGAAGGGACTGGTTATCAACTGTCAACTTACGTGGTATCACGTCCCAGTTTTGGGCTTCCGTGCATCGTTTACATACGGCCCGTTTTAAGCTTGTTTCATGTGACGATATAGCCACATACGTCTATAAATTAGAATTACGTTAACGTTAACTAATTTGTGTAATGTAACTAAACTTATCGTGATCCAGTCAAGTGACCCTTCGTGTCCAAGACAACAATGGTCACATCATAAAAGTGGTCTGACTTTGTCTTTTTTTTTTTTTTGCATATTTAAAGCTCATAAAATCTGGCCGATACAGTGTAACATGAAAAGACAAAAATGGTTGGACATTTGAGAAGTAGCATGCTATTCATATGCAGTTCAGTTAGCTCAAGTTACCATCTAGGTGTTTATTATATTATATTATATATATATTCTACTGCTGCTTGGAACTGCTATCGGATTCACAGGTTCACACCAGGAGATACGCAGACATTTATGTTCTGATGTCTGAAGAACTTTAAAAGAGCCAATGCCAGAGCCAGCATGACCAATCCAAGACCACTCCCAGCCGCAATATACACCAGTTTCCCTGAAACAGAAGACATCGTGTTTCCGTGACAATGTCAGGAGTTTCACAAGGGAACATGCATTCAACCAAGCAGACAGTTGCTTACTTGTAACATTTGAAATTGATTCTGGGATGTCATCGTCCTCTGGCCTTCCTGTAAGAAACAAAGACAGAATTGTAATCTTGAAATTGTAATTGAAATCTTGTTCTTTGTCATTTTATGTGCTGTGTCAACGTCTCATTTCTCTGCTGAAAGATGCCAGAAGGAGAAGATCGGTTTGAGACAAAGACTGTTGTGAAATATTGGGCACAAATATTGGGTGAAAATTAAACGAAAGATTGTGATCTTGTAAGTGAGCGAAAAAAGCAACACTGCTGAATAAACTCACCCTTTATGACTATGAGGTCGACTTTATTGTAAGTGTCCAAACCATGTCTTTCAATTCCACACCAGTAAGTCCCTGAGTCATCTTTTGTCAGACTGTCAATGGTAACATAGAAGGTGTTCCCTTCATCGCTGATGCTGTACTTCTGGTTTGAATTTTTCTTTTTCTCTCTGCTACTTATCAGGATGTCTTTATCTGCACACGCCCCCTTGCAGAAGTATTTGACGTTGGAATACGCATTGCTGTGGGAGCATTTTATTTCAATCTTCTCTCCTGACTTTTGTGTCAGTAACATGGTTTCAGCGTCCCATAACCCTGCACAAACACATGGTAACAAAAGTCCAATCTGTCATTCAGTCATATCAAACCGAGAAATAGGGGCTCCAAAGTCTACAAAGACAATGTATTGTTATTGTAGGGTAGCTCATTTCCACCAAAACAACAACAAAATAAAAAATCATTATGCTGAGAAACTCTTTCAAAATAATGTGCCTCAAATAAACGACCTACTAACTCAATCAATAATTGCATCTGAAAATAAATAGAAACTTTTACTTAGTATCTTAATAATAATTGTATTTTGATTTAGAATCTGAAAATGATGAGTTAGCATCTTTTGAGAAATCAAAATAGGTAGTTTAAATTACTTGGTCATTATATTGAGAGAGTTTTTTATCATAAAGGCTCACAAGGTTTTTTTTTTGGTTTTTTTTCTCCATCAAATTGGCAGAAGTGGGCTTCCGCACCATTGTTCTATGATCCCTGACATAGATTGTATACAATCTCGATTCTCAGATTATTCAGTTTTGATTTCTTTTTTCATCTAAATATATTTTGGAGGTCTGAAAAAATACATCCATGCAGCATTTCACAAAATGAAAAAGAAATGATATAAGAATAGCCTGAAAAAAACAATCACAAGGCTACTCTATAAGTGCAGTTCCTACAAAAAAAAAAAAAAAAATCTAAATCAATTTCTATTATTCAAAAATCAATGAATTTATGATACAAGGCTAAAAACACCCCAGAAAGGCAGTGGAAAGTTCTCCTAGTCAGGAGAAGCTGCAGGGCCGTTCAGCCAAAAGAAGAAGGCAGAAATCGAAAAAAGTACGTCCACCCGAGAACTCTCATTACCATAAACCAAACAATCGGAGAGAGGAAGAGAGACAGAGGAACAAGAGAATGAAGAGAAAAGAACTTACCTGACAAAAGAACGAGCAAAGTCAAGAAAGTCATCCCCATGTTACTTTTTGGACTCATACGTCTTTGTTTGGTTTCTCATCTCAGCCTGCTTTCATTTAGCTGTATTTCTCTCCAATAGAATGAAAAAGCTTTGCTTTGCAGCTTCCTCTTTGTTGTTGCACTTCCTTAAGACAGCTTCCTCTGTCTGACTAATCTCCTCACAAAACAACTGAAAACATGTCACCAACATTCCATTTCCGGCCTGGCATGCAGTGAATGTTTAAAAAAGCAAAAGGACACCATCAGATTTGAACCCTCAGTTTATTGTGCTGAAATACGTGATTCTTGGTGGATTTCAACTCTGGCCCCTTAAGAGTCCAAATCACTGTGAGTATAAATGTGTTGAATATTACTTTGGTAAAAGCAAAAGTCATCCATTTACAAACATACTTGAGGACTCAAAATACCTTTTATTAAATTTAGCAAATATCAACAGTAATTTCCAGGCAATAACGTTGGTGAGACATAAAAGTGGGCCCTACATAAAAAGTGCTAAATAAGTACATTTGCTTGAAAGGATTAAGCAGAGGAAAATGGATAAATTGAAGTAACGGGAGCTGAAAATTGCAATCAAGTACAGTGCTTGAACTAATGCAATTTAATGCACCACTGCACGTA
>KV751376.1:796121-837705 GCA_001698575.1 Mola mola | reverse complement strand
CTTTTCTCAGATTTACTGACTAAACATTCCAGTAATTAATCTCAGCATCAACATTTACACTGCTCTTTGACCCCCACAGGCCCGCTGCTCCCATGCAGGCTGTGATAGACATGCTCCCGAGCCACCCGGCTCAGATCCAGATGCTGGTACGTGCCGATGTGCCTCGACACGCCCACGTCAGCATATTCGTTGTTGCTGAAAGTGACCGTGGACTCGCGCTGCTTCAGCGAGAGATAGGAGCTGAGGTCCGGCGGTGTAGGCCGCGAATCGGAGAGCTGAGCGCAGTCTGCATCCATACAGCTGAGCTCAGGATAGGGGTTCACACCAGGCATCATCGTCACGTAGTCAGACGACACCTGTGGGATAAACGCAAGCCTGCTGACACATGAACCTCCCATTGTTCTGTACGTGCAAAGTTGTCAGTGTTTACTGGACAATGTGACATTTTTTGAGTTGTTGAAAAGAGTCCAAGAGCCAACAGCCATGGAAATGACTCTGAGGCCAAAAGCTCCTTCTGGTAAGAGCTTTGCACCGACCATGAATCGTAACAAGTGCTACACTGTAAAAAACAATTTGAAGTAATTGAAAATACAACCCAAAGCAAATCCTTTAAATCATTCCTAAGTATATTAGTCACCAAGGGAAAATATCAAATACAATTTAGTCTCTCTCTAAATATACCTAATCTATTATTTTATGTAACGACTGCATCACACAAGAATGGCACTAACCCGGACAAGGGATCCATAAGGTTTAAACCCACGTGTCAGGCATCAGTTGGCTTTTGAGTTTGCTGAACAAAGTGTTATTGTTGCCTCAAATTTACTGAGTAGGTGCTACAGGTTTGTTTTTACTGCGTAATCAGCTTAAAACAAACAGTACATCTGAGGCCGATGGGAAAGTTATTGGGATTTCACAGGCATCTGCTGGTGCACTAGACGCATTATGAGCTGAATACAAAGTGAATTAACCCTGAGGAGGGTCTGAATGTCAGTCCACCCGCTAATTTCTGTCGCAGACAAACCTCTCTGTTGGTATGGGGGGCTGGTCGCCGCTGTATCATGGTCAGCAGGAGTGTAAACAGGCAGACAGTCACAATGGCTACCACACACATCACTGGGTTCAGGTACAGCAGGATGTGGTAGTCTGCGGGAGACAAGGGCGACAAGGAGATTCATCCACACGCACAGATAATCAGGACCACTATTGAAGGAGACGAAGAGAAAAATCACTCACTGCTCGCCGTGAGGTCATTTTGAGTGACAATGTTGTCGTAAGGTGAATGATCTGGAGGATGCGTTGTTACTGAAGGGCCTAGAACAAAGAACAAAGAAACTCCATTGTTGAGTTTGATCTCTAGGACCGTTTAGCTTGACGAGGCTAAACAATGCAGCAGTGTTGGGTGAGTAAAACTATCCTGAAAACAACGCTTCAGTTATATTCCTATTATTTTGTATATTAGAAAGTGTGCGTTGCAAGGCCTTTTCGAGCTAAATGGTGTAGCAACCCACCTCCACACTGAGGTAATTTTCAAATTTTCTTCATGTTACCAGATCATTGCAACAATTTTGAGGTTTTTTTAATAAAAGAAAAAAAGGACTTTATTTGCCCCATGCCGTTGCATTGTAAAGCCCTGTCCAGCACATTTTCAAAAAAGTTATATTTTGTGAAAATTTAAAGCCTGAAAGACCAGGAAATCGGTCTTAATTTGAAAAATACCAGAATTCTCCCTTAACATGTTAGTAAAAATGCTTAAATACTGGTAAGACCTCTGTACGTAACGGAAATACAGCAGCATTTTTGAAGAAGTGGGCAGTTCGGAGCAGTGGAAAATGAGAGCATTTATGGGAAACACTACTGTACCTCTGGTAACATTCAGCTGGATCTCATTGAGTTTATCAGCATTAGAGGGGACATCCACCCCACACCAATACTTCCCGCTGTCCTCTAACTTGAGGTTGCTCATCCTGACCATGAAGAAGGATCCGGAGGTGTTATCATACAGAGAAAAACGTCCGATGCTCACCCACTGGTCGTGTTTGTCTGTCAATATGAGCGGAGTGGAGGACTCATCATGGCTGAAGTACTTAGTGTTGACCCCCTGGCCGTCTTTGTACTTACAACTGAAGTAAAAATCCTGACCTTCCACAGCAGTTTTAGCTTTGGTTTTGACACTGATCAGGGCTGCCAGTCAGAATAGCATTTGTTAGTTGTGCAATCCTATAATCATACATTTTATAAACTTTTTATAACTCAACTGATGACTGTTAGATCAGCTTTAAAAACCCAAATGCATAGCCCACCTTGGATTTGTAGCATAGTGAGGATGGCAGTTGCTGTTGTTCGCCGTGAGGTCCGTGTCACTCCCATCCTACCTGTCGTCCTCACACAAAGAGGCTGCAGCTATGACTAAAGATCGTTTTGGTGCATTCAGTTGTGGGTTTTCATGTCCATGTGATCATATCCCCCTTCCCCTTTCATGTGCACACCACTCCACACCTAATGTTCGACTTATGAAAGTGAAAGTGTGGCCTCTTTCATGACCTGAAAATTCACCTTTACGTGTCAACATTTTATGTCAACTTTCAGCAAATGGGATTTTTTTTCTCCTGTAGTTAAAAAAACCCCAATCAAACAAACCAAAAATATATTTATTTATCTTGAGTCGTCAAAGACTGCACTTGCCCTTGACACCAATATTTCTGTTTGGAGCCACCTCCTTTTAAGTTGGTGTAAATAGATCAAAGGGAATTGGGTTATTCACCATGTGTCAATGCAACTGTTGTTAAAACTGTTCTATAAAGCACTAGTAGATGATATATGCACAATTAAACCTGCTCCAAATAATATTTTGATTAATCACATTTTTCCTCTTTCGGGTCGTCACAGCGAATCCTCCCCCTCCATCTCTCCCTGTCCTCTGCATCTTCTTCTCCCACACCAACTATCTGCATGTCCTCCCTCACCACATCCATGAATCTCCTTTTTGTTCCTTCTCTTTTCCTCCTGCCTGGTAGCTCCATCATGAGCATCCTTCTACCAATATATATGCTGTCCCTCCTCTGCACATGTCCAAACCATCTCAATCTGGCCTCTAACTTTGTCTCCAAAACGTCTGACCTGTGCTGTCCCTCTGATGTGCTCGTTCCTAATCCTGTCCATCGTCGTCACTCCCAAAGAGAATCTCAACATCTTTAACTGCCACCTCCAGCTCTGCCTCCTGTCTTTTGGTCAGTGCCACCGTCTCCAAACCAAACATCACTGCTGGTGTCACTACCCTCTTGTAAATCTTTCTTAACACTTTTGTCACAGATCACTCCTGACACTTTTCTCCACCCATTCCCCCCCTTCCTGCACTCAATTCTTCACTTCTTCACCTCTTTACCACACTCCCTGTTGCTCTGAACAGCTGACCCCAAGTACTTGATCTCATGGACCTTTTCCAATTCTACTCCCTGTAATCTCAATGTTCCACTTGCCTCCCTTTCACTCACACACATGTATTCTGTCTTGCTGTGACTGACTTCCATTCCTCTTCTTAGCAGCGCACACCTCCACCTCTCCAGGTTTTCCTCCACCTGCTCCCTGCTCTCACTACAGATCACAATGTCATCTGCAAACATCATCATCAATGGATATTCCTGTCCGATCTCATTGGTCAGTCTGTCCATCACCATAGCAAACAAGAACGGGCTCAGGGCCGATGCTTGACGCAGTCCCACCTCCATCTTGGAACCATCCGTCAAGCTTACAGCGCACCTCACCACTGTCACACTGCTCTCATACATATCCTGCATCAGTCTATCATACTCCTCTGCCACTCCAGACAGTTCCTCCCTCTGCGCCTTGTCGTAGGCTTTCTCTAGATCCACAAAGACACAATGCAGCTCTTTCTGACCTTCTCAATACTTCTCCATCAGCATTCTCAAAGCAAACATGGTATCTGTAGTGCTCTTTCTTAGCATAAAACCATAATGCTGCTCACAAATCATCACTTCTTCTCTTAGCCTCGCTTCTACTACTCTCTCCCAAATCTTCATTGTGTGGCTCATCAGCTTCATCCCTCTGTAGTTGCTACAACTCTGTACATCACCCTTGTTCTTAGAAAATGGCACCAGTACACTTTTTTTTCCATTCCACAGGCATCTTCTCACTGTCCAAGATCATGCTGAACAGTCTCTTAAAAAACTCCTCTGCCTTCTCTCCTAGACACTTCCATACACCTACAGGTAGGTCATCAGAAACAACTGACTTTCCATTCTCCATCCTCTTCAAAGCTTTTCTCACTTCATCTTTCCTTCTAACGTCCTGTTCCACAGTTTCCACCGTCCCCCACCCTTCTTTCCCTCTCCTTTTCTTCATTCATCAGCTCCTCAAAGTGCTCCTTCCATCTTCTCAGCACACTCGCCTCACTTGTTAGTACATTTTCATCCCTGTGTTTAATCACCTCAACCCGCTGCACATCCTTCCCAGCTTCATCCCTCTGCCTCACCAGACGATTCACACCCTGTCACCAAATGATGGCAATGACTAATATCTACCACAAGAGGTCAGGAGTGCACATGATTGCTCCTGATCCTCTCCTCCTCCTCCTCCTCCTCCTCCTCCTCCTGATCTGCATTTCTCACCACGTGCACGAGCTGTTTCTGTGGTAATTGCCACTGGACATTTAAAGATAACACGAAGTTTATCATGTAAGAAATGTTCCCATTCGATAGTTTATCAGCAACAAACACAGGAACAGACAAGGGTTGTCTCCTACAAGCCCCAACCCCCCACCCCCCCTGCAAAAAAATAAAATAATTTTGTCTCTCATAAAAGATTTTCAAAGCATTTTTATTTAATGGGTCAGCGACATTAGGTTGATGAAGGAATATTTGTACAAAAATATAGTTTTTTCAAATCAGGAACAGACAAGCAACAGTAGCAACCATAAAAACACCATAACAAATTGTTGCAAATACTCTTATAGTAAAATGTGGAATATTTTGAAAGGCAGCTTTGACCTGTCAGGATGTGAACAGGGGAATAGGGAACCTCTGAAGGGGAGCTGTGTGGGGGGGTCAGAAGATGTTGCATGACGGCTCAGTTACACTGGGATTTGGGGAATTTTTGCTGCTACAGGTCAAAGCCTCCAGCTCTTCTAGAATATCAGTAAATTAGAGTGTCGATAACTTTATTGCCTTGTATTGTGCTGCTGTACATTTACTTTTAACAACGTGTCAGTCTTCACATGTTCATATTCACTTTTGCCCCTGCTGTTAGCACACCTAAAAAATATTCAACAATCTAGTGGTTTAGTTCTGGACAGATCCAAACCGAACCAAAGAGATCCTTATCTCCCTTCCTTTGCATCGCTGTGACAACTTGGCGCTCGTCACACGTGTTGCAGTGGGCTTTTTCTGTTCTTTCCCCAAGAGACAGGACCACCATTTTCATACACTGCAGGGGGCGAAGGTTTGATCATAGAGCTGAAATCACGTCTGTCTGGGAGGTTTGCATACGTGTTGCATGTAGGTGCGAAGTAGGAGATGTTTCCATAGATGTGGGAGGTCACGCTGTCCTGATTTTGGTGCAGAGTTTGTGTGGTGCTCTTTTTTATTGTCCATTCCTCCTTTCCAAATCCGTCGCGCTCACTGCTGACCTGTTGAAAATGACAGAGAAAAAACAATTAGCAGGCATTAAAGTGTTTTTTTTTTACGTCTTCTTAGGTCGTGTTTTTGAATCTACCCAGTAAAACATGTGATATATGAATTTATAGTATACTGTAAACTCATGTATCAGAAAACATGACAATTATTTCACTAATTATAAGGTCATCTGCATCCAGGAAATTGCCGATTGAAGCAGTTTATTGTTTCTATACTTTATGCTTAATTTTTCCTCTTTTAACATGGTAAAGTTAGACTTTTTAGTGTTCAAGTTTCATATATAAAAAATAATGATCTCATCCAGTAACATTAAATGTATTTCATATTTCAGCCTGTGCGCTTTCTTCCACTAAGCCCGGGTCGGGTTGTGGTGACAGCAGGCTAAGCAGGGTATTCCAGCAATGCTTTCTAGCCCCTCCCGGAGGATCCCAAGGTGGTCCCATGTCAGATGATATCCCTTCAGTGACGTCTGGATTTACCCAGATCAGTTGCCTGAACGCAACAGTGGAGCAACTCTACTCAAAGCTCCCTCCGGATGTCTGAGCTGCAGGTGAGGCTCGAGGTTCTGATTGAATATCACAAATTGGATTGGAGACAAGATGCTTGCCAAGTCCGACACCCGGCATGAATGTTTGACTTTGTGCCAGTGAGAGCACACCTCTCACTTATACACAGAATGGATGGCTTGTAGCAACAGCTGTGGCATCCCTTACGCATGCAGTAACCAGCACTGCGGCCATGTTTCTTCAATTCCACAAAACACATGTAAACTGGGTAGTCAAACCCTGATGAGCCCTTCAGGAAACCTGAAAGAGTAAAGGACTGATTCACTGTTTCACCGTAAGGTTGGCGTCCACAAGGCTCCTCTTGATCTGAGATTTAGGAATTGGTCAGAGCCTCCTTTTTACCACATGGGAATACATGTTCCAGTAAGATGGTGATTCATTTGTGGCACACCCCTTTTTGAAAAAGGTAATCGAGAATGCAGTTTCACAGGCACTGTCCCCCACCTCCAATTGTTACTGAAAAGGTATAACGGATTTCTGTTCCTTAAATGCAGCGGTGCAGGACCGCAGACAATACACAAAGAGTCAAAATGAATGGAAATTTGGCTTGATGGAAAACCCCTGTTCATACATTGAACCGGGAAAAGGCACTTGTTTTCCCAAGAGCGCTGTCACGTTTCTCCGGGAAGGTAAGCTGAGCCTCACGTTCCGCTTCTTACCTCTGGTTTATCCGCACTGGTGAGGCTTCTGCTGATTGCATAAACTTGTGGCTGAGGTTTTGAGTCCTTTCTTTTCCTGAAGCACACACATAGCGTCAAGATAGCGACCAAGGCAGCAGCACCGCCTGTAGCGCACAACACGATGCCTGATGACACAGACACGAAGACGGCTCAAAATGTTTGCATACCTGCAGGTCAACAGATGATATTCATGCTTCCCTCATGAGACGGAAACTCACCTGTGATATCGCTTTGTTCTCCTTCATGAGAGCAGTTTGACGATACAAAAGCTATAGGTTAGACTGAATGTCATGTTGATGTGCCATGATTCATAATTGTGAGGGTTGAAATGCTTGCTACCTGATGAATGGTTAGTAGGCATACTTGTGTGCATTCCAGCTGTTAACTGTGTTGATTTGGAAACGGCCGGAGATGTCCATATGGGAGAGGGCTCAGGTGTGACAGTTGTTTTCTCATTTACAAAATCTGTAAGAGGAGCAGTAGGGGAAATATCTAGAATCTTTGCTGTAAGGCACCTATATGAAACTATTTAAACATGCCTTGTTAAAATAAAAGAATCCTTCTTAGATAAAACTATGAAAAGCAAAAATAGCAACGAGAGATATATCGATATAAACATTATCATAACAGCGTTCATACATCAATATTTCAGCACCATTTTATATTTACAAGCTGGTTGGGCCAGAGTTTGTACTTCATACTGTATATTTCAACAAGCTATCATTTCAGGCTGTCAGTAATTTATTGGTCTTGTCCACTCCATATCATTGAAATCCTGGATTTAACTAAAAATATCACAAAGACAACACAGCAAATGTAGAAATTTTGTTGTTTGCTGAAAATTTTATGCCCATTTGGAATTTGGTAACAGCAACACACAAGAAAGTTGGGATAGTGGCAACAAAAGGCTGGAGAAGTTGTGAAATGCTGAAAAAAAAAAAAGGAAAAAGGTGAACATTTAATTAAGTTAATTGGCAACAGCTTAGTAATGTGACCGGCTAAACTGGTCTGTCTGCAGCCCCAACTGGTCACCCATCGAAGTTGTTGTACTACGAAATGTAAAGTACTGCAAAGGGATGGGAACATTTCACTTTCACAGTTACAGGAAGTGCTGTACTCCATTCCAAAATGCATCAAAGCTCTACAAAAAGTGTTTTTAAAAGAAGATGTGGTGCAACACAATGGTAAACATGACCACAGCCAAACTTTTTTCAAATGTGATGCTGACATCAGATTCTAAATGAAGATATGATTTTAAAAAACATAGTGAAATTAATCGGTTTCACAACAGTAGATATGTTGTTCTTGTTCTTTTTCCAGTTAAACATGGGCTCTCAGTGCATTGTAAATTACATTCTGTTTTTGTTTAATTTCAGTTAATTTCCCTACGGGGATTAATAAAGTCATCTCTATCTCTATCTATCTATCTACACCATGACAGAGTATTAAGGCCAACGAAAAAAGAGAAAATCTGAGAATTTGTAAATTTGTAAAAAGGGATAATTTTATAAGAACAAGAAGTTGAACTATTATGAGAAAAACAGTGGTCAGTTACTTCGGAGGACAGATATCAGAAGAACAATCCCCTGCACCACAATTTTGACAAGTTGTGCTTCAGTATAGGTTTCACAAATGTTTGGCACATCAGCACCACATTATCATCAGTATCAGGACATCTTCCGCCCCAACATGTGCAATCATTACTACAGAGACAGTAATCAAAGTTATTATTCAAGACTGATAAACCCACGTACTGTATGTACCTTCCTTTACAGTGAGATATATTTCAGTGAATGTATCAAAACCGAGCCTGTCTACTCCACACCAGTATCGCCCCGAGTCTGACAGCCGGAGCTGGCTGAAGGTCACAGAGGAGTGTCCGTCTCCCAAATCCACCAGAGTGATCCTCCCTGACTCCACTACCTGCCCAGACTGTACAGTCAGCAGCACATCTTCCCCGGTCTTACACGGATCCTTGCACAAGTATTTCTGGTTATACCAAGCAAGTGTGTGTGAACAGTGGAACTGGACTTCTCCTCTCTCCAGTCCCTGCACGTTGATGCTTGCTCCCACTCTCCACGTGGCTGTCGCATGTAAATCATTGGGGACAAGTTAAAGAAGTTCAAGTTTTTACGGATAAATTTAGTGGATGTAATTCAAGTAACGCACTCACCACACAGAAGACAGTAGAAGGCAGAAATGCTTTTCATTCTGACCGATAATTTGTCAGCCCCCTCGTTTTGTTTATACTCTGGGTCCCTCTGTTTTTGTCTGTTTCTAAATGTCATTAAACACCAGAACAGCGCTCACACGCTGTACAATCTCACGCAAATGGAACAGCATCAAGAAACAGCTCTCAATTATGTGTCTACTTCCTGTGGTTTTGTTCACTTTGGCTACCAGCAGAGAAGAGAACAAGTCAACGAGGACAATGGTGAAGTGAAAGGAAAGGTGTATGAGTCTGAGTCATCTTATGCTTAGTTTCAATGCCAAGAACTTCTTTCAGTACAGTGCAATTTTTTGGTGTTTACTGTGCTTTCAGTACAATGAAAAGCAGCAGGAACTGAAACATCATCTATGATAACACACCAAACAACAACTATTAAATTTGATATTGCTTTGATTTTTGATATTGTGCTGTGTGGCATTAGAGCTCTACAGCGCCCCCTAGAAACGTTCAACTTTGGGCCCTCACAGTCAGTTTCACCTACATGTATGTAAAGGGGTAGACGTGTGTATCATACCTAGTTCTACAAACGAACAACAGCCACTGCATGAACAGCCATGAGAGTTGGTACCTATGTGTCAGGCCCAGCTGAAAACAAATCAATATTTGAGATTTTGCACGCGTAGTATTTTGGCAAACTCCTCTCAGAGCTTTGATGCTTCAAGTTTTGTCAGTAAATTAAGGATAAAAAGTCTTTGAGAAGGAGTGAACCATGAGACTGTGATACCTCCAATACACATGGTCCAATCAGCACCAAACTCTTTCTGTTTGACAAGAGTAACGCCCTGAAGACAGATCTGTCTCAAATTTGAGCCAAAGAGCTTTATCGCCTTCATGTTATATAGTAAATCGTGTGACTTTTCGCCGCGGCCTTTATTTGCAATGAAAAATCAAGGCACTGTAACGTCAGTCTAAATTCTCCTATCTGTCCAAAACTTCATCCATTTGACGACACTCTGCCACGAACACATCTTCCTCACAATATTCACTGATAGTCATAGCACCACCCACTGGCAAAAGTAGGTAAAGATTGTTGGGCAATATTATTTACACACTGTGTTCTCGGCCTCATATGCTGGAATATAACGTGAAATTGCTTCAAGCATACATTGTCTAAACTCCTTTCACAAGTGCACGCAAATTCCCACCCTGAATGCATCAAAAAAATAAGGTTTATTATTAACACATTTTAAAATGAATATACAAAACGCTTCACAAGACAAACAACAGACGACAAAGGAATACAGTGAATAAAGTTATATTCTTTGCACCTCCTCGTGAAAACTCAATGACACTGCAATGCACGGGGTATTGTCAGGTTAAAGGCTGCTGGAAATGTTTCAATGCAATAAATATCTTCACTTTGTTTAGCCTTTAGCATTTTATTCATTGTTACTTTTATTTGCGTCATCTTCCATATGTATGCTGTGCACCACATATTGGACCCATCATGCAAATTCCCTCATTAAAAACAACAACAACAAAAAAAACCTGTATTCACTTTCATCAAACAGCACCAAATGTGTCTAATTTTGTCTTATCCAGTTAAAATCTCACTGACTTCATTCCTGTTGTGGAAGATGTCATCATTGCATGAACCTGCAATTTGCCACAGAGAGTTCACTCTCTCACAAATACACAGAAAGTACTATCAACTCAAGCTGAAATACATTCAAACATTTGTTTTTCCTTTAATTGACTTGAAATGCAGAGGGAAAGGTAAGAGTAGCTGTCCGCTAACAGTAAACTCCGCTCAGTTGAGAATTATGGGATTAAGTGCCTGGTTGATGGCCGCATGCTTGGAGACATCTTGAGCACTGGACTAGGGCCCATCTGCCACCTGAACAGAGGCAGCACATTTATCAGCCTGCAAGTAGTTAACAGTCATCACTAAATAAAATTCTATGTGGACAGCAAACTTTAAAACATGTCATGCCAAAATGGTGACTCACCCCAGCGTTGGGTGCTTCAGTTTTGTTTTGAGCATCTGGAACAAACAAACAAGATTCATTAAAATGCTTGTGTGTGTACAGTACAAGCACAAGTAGATACTAGGTTTGGTTTGACACCTTAATATGCTGTGAAAGTAGCATGGGTGTGCATGTGTCACCTCGCCAGCGTCAATCCTGCAGTGTGCATAGAATGTAAGAGGTATAATGGCATAAACCAGAAGAGCCAGACTCACAGAAACAATGATGACCACTGTGGTTTCTGCAGACACAAACAGACATGCATACATACATACATATAGCTTATGTTACAATGAGAGATCTTTGAAATAAAATGACCAAATAGTCCTTTACAGGAGCAATTTTTGACAATTTTTCAAGTGGTATTTTGCAAGAAGGACACAAAATAATGGTGCAGTGACAATTTATTTTCCCTTGTAGAGTACTTTGGTTTCTGTTTCAGTGCACTCAAAAATTCAAATGAAATGTGGGCTGATCAAACGCAAGACCACCACATGTTTTTCAGTTTGAGGTTTAAGCACTGAAACTGCAGTCCGTGGAAACTTTTACTTTTTTGTGATGTGTAACATTTACTGTTACACATCACACTTTAAAGAAGATGTGGTCTTTGTTAGCAGCATAATAGTATATAAATGTATTTTACAATACATGCATTTAACCAAATACTTATGTTAGAATATCTTATGAGTATTTTTGTTGGGCTTGAAAAAATATTTTTACATGATTTAAGATGTAACTCTCAGAAAGCAGCAATTGGCCAGGTAATGTCACGATATCAAACTCTGCACTTGTTGGGCAGTTACGGTGGAACCTCAAGGCTCATGACTTTTTTTTGGTCCTTATTTTGGTCAAAAACTTAAATAAACAAATATTACGTTTATTAGATTTAATATGCATAATATGAAGGTCACCAACTCTCAGCTTCCCTGCTGTGGGACTGGAAAAACAGATCCTATCCTCTCACTGGTGAGCTTGGGTAGTGATAGTTTTATCGACTGTACATTAGATATGTAGCGTTGCACCGGACATGTTCCCATTCAAATGAGCATGAACTGTAAGGGCCTGCATTACTTCCAACAGAGTTCTCTCAAAGCTCATCATATCAAGCAGTCATACATAAACCATTAAACTTGTTTCATCCCCCCTGTTGTAATGCATGGTCTCCCTTGCATGAAGCTTCATGGATGGATGGGTAAAGGCCGGCCCCTTGGGCTAGTTCTAGTACTTGGTGATATGCCTTAAAATGGCCCAAGCTGTGTTCTAGGACATCCTGTAAGCCGTTCCATGTAAGGACTATACTTTATCATTGCTCAGAAGTATGTGAACAGTTAGTTACACATTAGTCACACAAGTATGACTCTCTCTCCCAGAAAGGATGTGTGCTTCCCTCTGGACAAATATGCCACAGTTCGGTTCAAAGAAAATAATTCCTAAACTAAACTGCTTATAACAATGTGTGTGGATTGTTTTGAGTTACCAGATGATTTTTACACTTCACGAAGAAACAAATGCAATCTAGTTCCATTATATTTAGAAATCTCCAGGCAATATCTCCAATTTTAAACCACTCACAAACACAAAGCAACCTTGATGTGTAACACTACAGATAAGAAGAAAGTTATGTGTTTTTGGTCAAATGTCCCATTAAGCCAGATGTCAGCTGCCATCAGTTAACTACAAAGGCATCAACGTATGAGCCAGAGACCATCATTTCTTCTTCCTGTTTTGGGAAGGGACGATGGTGGATGGATGATTGCAAAGCGACTGCAGCTTCTTGTGAGAGAGAAGCTGTCCTGTCACCTCAGTGTTAACTACACACTGAGCTTTATCAAAGAGCTCTGTTGGCCCTCCATTTCTGGGGACAACTGACTCTTTGTGGCTCCTGCTGCCGACACACATACGTTTAATTATTTTTTCACCCATGTGTATTTGTTGGTTGGTTGGCATGATTACATTTCAATAAAGTTTTCATTAAAGATGTGTCTTGGCTAAATCTACAACTGCTTAGACTTTTGGCTACAATTCCCAAAAGAATTGAAATAGAGAGGTCCAGCTGGTGTCATTTTGTAACGGTCCAAAATTTAATAATCTATGGCAAGTGCTGTACTGGCTGAAGATGATGAACCTTTGGGCTTTTAATGTCAAAGGTCAAGGTCATGAACAGGTTCAAAACATATTTTTTAGCCATTTATCCTGAATGACATAGATGTAAATGGTGTAATGTGGCACAGTATACAGATGATTAACCGTTGTGCTTTCTCGGTCAAAGATCAAGGCCATGAAAAGGTCAAACACATTTTTTGGACATATCTCTAAAAGGAATTGACATAGAGAGGTCTAACTGGTGTCATTTGTAACTAATCCCAGGGTCCATCACATATCAAGAACCAACTGGCTCTGCCAAATGACCTTGTCCTAAAAATCCCACTTAGGAGTGCCAAAAACAAAAACTAATACCACAGTCTGTTAGAAAGCTAAAATAATAGCTCACAGGAAAAAAAATAAAATTTAGCTGTGTTGGTGGAGGTTTGTTTTCTCTGAGTGCTTTCTAGTTTGTCTTTTCCTTTCCTCCTGTATCCAGCAAACTAAAAGTTTACAAATGCACCCTTATTAAACTGAGTTATAAGATTTAAACATGTATTTGGTTGCTCTTGCTCTTGGTAAGTTTTGCTAAAGTGCGAAATACCTGTGACTTTGTGGGCTGCTTGCGGTTCAGTCTTCTCCCCTGCAGTGGACAGGGTTACGTGCGCTGGAGCAGTTGCAGATGGTAAGTTGCCCAGAGGCAGAGTTTGTGATTCAATCAGCAGGGTTGTGGAAGAAGGAGGAGGTCCAGGAGGAACAGTGGAAGCTTTCAGGGATAAAATGGAGGATGATTTATGAAGAATGTTTGTACATTAAATATTACTGCTGCCTTAGTGTGTAAAAAATTAAGTCGGATCACAAGACGATAAGGTAAATAATCACTTGCTGTACACAAGAGTTCAGCTTACAAACAGAATATATATTCTTCATTATACAAGGCCTTTGCTGACCTTCAAATCTATAGATAGATAGATCAATAGATATACAGTTACAGCACTCAACATACTATACATACATATTTAAAAAATCTTCAAAAATAGACAAAAATATATATACAAAAAAATGTAAAATGTTCAACCTAAATAAGCATAATAATATATGAACAACAAAATGTTTCCAACAAAAATGTGCAAGAGTACAGGAAACTATAAGATTGTAATATGGGCAAAACTATACGTATCTGATGGGAACATCACAGAATTATCTTACAGTGACCGACCATAAACACATCTTGTTTCATAAATTACCATTACAGTCCTACCAAAAACATACCATTATTGAGGACTATGAGATTGACCTCCTGGTACAACACAATGAGACTTTTCCCCTGTCCACAGTGATATCTCCCCGTGTCTGCCTCCTTCAGCCTCGTAATGGTCACCTTGAAGGCTCCATCTCCCCTGCTGACCTCCATACGGTATCTCCCCCTCCGTGTAACCTCCAGGCTCTTCCCCGTAGTCTGAATGACCGTGTTTTCTCTGGAGCAGACCTCTTTGCAGAGGTACAAGTTGAAGTGTTCAGAGCTGTTGTCTGCGTTCCAGTTACCAGAGCAGTGGATGGAAACCTCTCCTCCAACATGGCCACTCACCTGCATCACCGCTGAGGCTCCCACGCACACAGCTGCTGTGCAAAACAAAGGGCCTGGTTACTGTACTAAAGTTAGAAGCATTGAAATAAGGGTTGAAAAGTCCAAGTGTATCTGTTCTCCACTAGCTCCCTTGGTAATTACTTGTTTTAGCTGCTAAATGCTCCACAATGTTCACCAGCTGGTGTCATGGCCCTGGGTTTCAGTTTTCCACTGTGATTTTGACTTTCTGAGTTATTCCCTCCTGGTTGTCATTTGTATAAATGTATTTCTTCTTGTCTGAGTTTCTAGTTATGCTGTCATCATTTCTGTTTTTTTTCTAGATCATTTAGTTGGGTTTTTGGTGATGTTTAGTTTTCTTAAGTCTGAATTTCTGAAACTGTAGTGTCAGGATTCTTGTGTTTGCTGCTGTCATCTGTGTGCATATTTCTAGTTTTTCCTGCTTTGTTTTGAAGGTCCTTTCTCCCCAAGTCACTCCTTGATTTACATTTCCTCCCTTTTTTGGGTTACACTGCATTGTGATTACCTCAGTGCCTCTCACCTGTGTCCCGTTCTCTGTCCCGCCCTTTTGTGTTATACCTGTGTGCATTTAGCTCCTCCCTCCTCGTATGTTGAAGCCTGTGTACGTCCTGTCGTCATTGTAGCATTGCTTTGTTTTTGTTTTCCCACAAGGTCTGTTTCCTTCTCAGTATTCTGGACTGTTACTAAATTGTGGATACCTGCCGTGTCCTTTATTGATGGTTTGCTTGTGTGGATTGATTATTTGGTCATTACCCACGCTTGGCTTTTGACTGGTGAGTTTGCTAATACCTATTAAATATATATGAATTGATCCCACTCTGCTTCCGATGTCGCACACGCCAGTGTTCCTGGCACACGTGACAGCTTGTTGCTCAAAAGTTATGTAGAAGCAGCAAAGCAGATTTGGTGATAACGCTGTGGGTGTCAAGTACACACGACAAGTCCTACAACATGGGATTATAAAGTAATTTTGATCTTTGCAATGTTCAGTCAGTTATGTCTGAGCCAGTTCGCTTGCCTACTTCCATCCCTGCTACGCCTGTGTGTTTGCCAGGATAATTAGTCTATTATCCAGGGGGGGCGTCCAAAACAGTCGCATGGGTGACCTTTCACCTGCTCCAGTCAAAACAAAGACTGACCATTCCATACCAAAATCGAAACTTAAGAAGGATGAGATACTGGCTGCTGTTTTATTGACAGGGGAACAGATGGGATTTGCAGGAGGGTAGGGTTAGGGTTAGGGTTAGCGCCTAACCCTGTACTGAACATTCCATATTCTTGAGAAATTTGATGTACAGACTTTATCTGTTTACTGCAGTCTGTGTAATTCCATCCATATGTAGTTATCGAGTCCTACTCTCAGTACCGTGTGATACCAGTCATCTATGTGGAAATACTGGTGAAACTGTTTGTTTAAATTTTTTTGTGCATGTATTTTATTTTCTTTCTTTTTTACTGTGTTTTTGTCTTCAGTTGGATCTTGAGTCTTCAATAAGAAAATGATGATACCCAGCTCAGCCACAAGATTAAAACCACTGACAAGCTGAGTGAATAATGATAATGTTGTTGCAGTTCACAGTTGTCCTGGAAAACTTTGGGTCCTGGCATTTATGTGAACGTGACTTTGAGTACATCCTGTAATGGTAACGCCACTCCTGGATAAAATGCCCAGCCAGTACACATTCATCATTCAAGAATCAAACACCATAAAGAGCCTCAGACTTTGACACAACCTCAAACTCTACAGATTCTAATCTAATTGAGTGTTCATGTGATTCCGCGGGACTACAGATGGAATCACAAGACCCTGTGAAGAGCCACTGCCAGGTTCAGGGCAGGACACCTGCGTGTCCTATTTATGTATTCACACCTCAGTATGAGTCCACCCAAGGACTCAGTTGATTGGTCAGTTGGCCCAGCCAGCACTTATACAAAGTCTACAGTCACCATTCCATCTTCGTCTTTCTCCTGGGAAACATCAGCATTGAGCTGCCCAGCTTCAGCCCACCTTTCCCCCTTACCCCCAGGCCTAAAAAGATCTCCTAGCAGGCGCAAGGATCAGCTGCTGAGGAATCAACAAGCTCATCCTTAGCTGGCAGCTACAGCCGAAACTGCAGGCTAACCATAAAGCAACAGGAGTCTCAGGAAGTTAGTACAGAACAGGGAACAAGGTGCGACCAGTTTCCTCCATCCTGCATTACTAAGACTGCACTGAAAGTAGTCAAACCTCCACCGGAATTCCGATCCTTCCAGCCTGGGAAACCCTGCATGGACACCAGGCAAGAGAGCCTCCCATTTGTTTCCATGGACTGGTAACGTCGACCTGGGCCTAGTGCAGCATACCTCGGCTAAGCACCAATTCCAGTCACTGAAAGTATTTGCATGTTGCAATGTTGTAATGTGTTGTTGTGACTGTAGTCAAGTTATTGATAGCTGGATTAGCCACAGTTTGAAATTAAGGTTATTTAGCTACCATAGACTCAGGGACTTGCATGCGACTAACCAACTTCTTTCTAATCTGGCACCTCATCCTCACACATGCAGGGTCTCAGCCCCTTCTAACACAGAAACATGTGGTCTGACTTTCACACAGATGTCGGACATTTTGCCTTTGTTCAATGCCAACCTTTACACTGTCAAGAGCTCCGAAGCCTTCAACTATCTGTTAATGAGGTGGGTCTGGTTTTAATTATTAAGTAAATTATTAATCATAATCCATTCCACAATTCAGTACACTTAATGAGACTTACTGTTTGAATTAGCTATCGTTTCCCTTTTTTAAAGGTGTTGCCCTGAGGAGATGTAATGCAAATTAGATCCTTTAACTTAATATAATTATTGAATATTTTTGGTAATTATTAATCATTATTGCTAGCCAAAATTAAATCTGCTCATTGTGCCCTGCACCCCAACACCAATTAGAGGAAAATTATATTATGGCCACTAAATACTGAAAACATGAGGCAAAATTGGCTTCATTGACTTAACAAACACAGTTGCTGCACGCGCTCAACACAGAGTTGTAGTCTGCACCATCAAAACTCAAACTTAGCTATTTGATATCTGAGCAGTATGGAAGATAACATTTGATACTTAATACATGTCATTTCAGATACTTTTTTCTGAATTTCTGTTCCTATGGGTGATATTCACTTTTACCGATACAATATCTTTAATTTTTCTGTAGTATGATTTTGGATACTTGCTTGTTCATTTAGGCTCAATGAGCAGTTCATTAGTCGACTACAGGTTTTGCATGTGAGTTTGTATGAACATATACTGTGAATATATGTATATCTCTTTCTCTTTCTGCACATTTACTTGACCATTGCACAGCCCATGCACACAGATCCATGGGAGCTCTTTTCCGTTTTATATGATTTGTTTTTCATGTATCTTTTTTCATGTTGAAATTTCTTTATTCTTTATCTTTTGTACTGTTCATTGCTACTTTTCTGCTGCAGATTTTCTGATGTTCCCTTGTGCTGTTATGTCAAGCTGAATTTCTCTTATGGGGGATTGTTGAAGGTCCATTTTATCTAATTTATCCCTATTTAGACATTCTCATTGTGTCACAAAATTACAGAACAAAGACTTCAAACATTACTACCCAATATTATTATATTGTACACAAACAAAAGTTTAAGTTGCTTTATTTAGTGCTTGAGCCTCCGTCAAAACCTAAAAACAGCAATTAAATAAACCAGGAGTGCAAAAGACTATCTTAGATATCTATTGAATTTAAAGTTACTTCGAGTTGATCAATACATGCGAGTCTTTAAGTATGGATTATCATAAATTATAAACCATTTCAAATTAAAAAGATTTCCTCCAATCCATATACCGGTTAATGGTACATTCAGAATGCATCTTTTATAGATGAAGCACTGAGATGATTTTTTTTTTCCTTTAGGAAAATACATCAAAACCTACCTGAGAAGCAGCAAAAAGTGTAGATGTGGAGACTCTTCATTGTTTTTTCAAGGTTCAAACCAAGTAGAAGAGACCTTTAGTCCAGAATAATTCAAAAATATTCAACGTCCTGCTTCAAATTAGTGAACTGATTTGGGGTCATAAACTTAAGGTTCCCTAGAGATCCATACAATCAACAAAGGCGTGATTGTCGAGGAAATGGTTGCAAGTTGTTGCTTTGCCTTCAGCTCATGTCATCAGAAAATGGGGATGATTGTGTTGTAATGCCTCTTGACTAGAGAATATAAACTACACTGCAGTTGTCCAGCCCCCTTTTCTGTCAGTCTGCTCTGCTGCACGAAGGTTTTTCTCAGACTTCAGGCTCAAACTTTAACTCTCACGGGGAATAAACATTAAATTGACTATTTGGAAGCTTTGAATTTTTAAAGTTTAACATTTATGAATCATTAATTCAACATTAATTAAAGTCTTTTTTTTTTTATCCATAGAGCATAGAGCATTTTTTTTCCACAGCAAAAATCATCTTATGACTCTAAGCATGTAGAGCAGATGTAGACCAATTCAATTAATTCAGTTTTAATTAAGAGACAAAATTCCTTTTGACTGTTGAAACGACTTTGGTGGGCAGCTATCTGCCTTGACCAAACAAACCTAATTAACTCGAAAAACTAAATGAGATGAAAAGAGACAGGATTGTGGTATAAATGTGCTTGTGTGACTAAATAAATTACAACAAATTTAATCATTTAATAAATGAAATGCTCTTTACACGCTCTCGCACACACACGCACACACACACACACACACACACACACACACACACATGCACATGCATACATGTATAGCTATGTCCATAAGTATTTGGACAATTGGGACAAGTTTTGCTCTTTTGCCTCTGTTCACCACAACAATTTAGGAACTACAGCCATTTTTATGTCCCCTATTTTGATTGGACAAACTAAAAACCAAGAAAAAACAAACATCTGGAACACATAGATATCGCCAAATGCTGAGTTTCCTCCCTTAAGATGATTTGCCTGGTCTTTACTGCAGATTTCTATCCTTAGTTTTGTCTTCAGTAACTGAAAAGTTGCACTATTAGGTTGAGATCAGGTGACTGACTCGACCACTGAAGAGTATCTCATTTCTGTTCCTTGAGAAGAGCTTGGGTTGCTCCGGCAGCATGTTTTGGGTCATTATTCATCGGCACTGTGAAGCCAGGGCCAGCCTATCAGTTTTGCAGCATTTGGCTGAGCATGAGCGCAGCGTTTAGCCCTATACCCCTTGGAATTCATCTTGATTCTTCTATCAGCACGCCCTTCATCAATAGAAACCAGTGAGAATGTTTCTCTGGCAACCATACATGCCCGTGCCTTAACTCAATGTCTGACATTTGTGGTACACCTCAGCTCGTGAGCTGTCCCTTTCCTTTTCCACTTTTCCCTTCCTACCATTCATTTCAGCTGGGTTTCATCCTATCTGATTCCTGGTCAGTAAATCGTCCTCTGAAAATGAAGGATAATGCAATTCTTTTGCGATACCCCTGAAATTAAAGCCAACTTTATTCAAGTCTACACTTCAAATGCATCTTAATTACCTTTAATCAAATCCATTGCTGTGGCAGAAAATAACCAAATTGTATCACTGTTCAAATACTTACGGACCTCACTGTTTACAAGGATCTGGCTTCAGAATGATAATAAATGACCAGATATGAGAGGTATTTAACTGAATTTAACACTTGTCATTGTAGTTCTAAAAATTAAGCTCTACTGCATCTATAAAAACTAGAATAATGTGGAAAAGTTCTCTTTTATTCATTTTTTTCTGTATCCATTACGTGTGAAGCTAAACATTTCAAGCTTTTTTTAATTTGGTTTTGATGATTATGGCTTATACGATTACAGCTAAACATTCCAAAATTTTCCGACGTTTTTTTGAGCTGAAGGTTATAATTATCAAAATAAAACTAGTAAACTGTTTGAAACATTGTGATGTGCAAATATCTCAAATATTTTTGAGAAGCACTAGTATACCTTTAACAAGTGTTATTGCGGGTCGTGCAATCAGAAGTGTTCAACAGAACGTACTGAAGCCCTGTCATCGGTCAGATACAGTGATATCAGCATGTGAATGTTAAGTAATGTGAGCCTGAGGAAAACTGGTAATCATAGACGTGTTTGCTTGATCATTCTAACAAACACTAAAACTTTATCAACATCTTAAGCTTAGATTTCTCCATCCAGAAGCGTTTGTCTTCATCGGTAGACACGATATAAGCATTCCATATTGACATACATGTAGCTAAAGATAACAACTTTCTTGGAGAGAACCTTTATTAACAACAGTTCCCACAGAGTAGTGTACATATATTTTATATATTATACACTTATTTTCATCAAAATATAAAGTTTTGTAAACCAAACATTAACGGTCATATTTACATTCTAGCCCGTGAAGCTGACAGTCCCATTCCATGAGTCTGTCCCTTCTTATCTGGCCTGATTTATGACTCCCCATCAAAGTCCTTGTGATGACAAAGAAGCAGGTGGTAGCTTAGCGTTATAAGTGTAAAGTTCTGGAGGTCCGTCAGTCATGTTCAAGACCGTGGAAGGACCTGAGCAATGGTGTCCCGGGCGCTTTGGCTGAGCCTTTCTGGGAACTTAACCTCGTATTCCACTATGAGGTCACCTCGACGATCAGGACGTTTGGGATATGGCAGCCCCTCGCCAGTAACACGCCGCTTCAACCCTGGCTGCACTATGTCTGTTGTTGCCACGGTCACCGATTTGCCCTCCAGGGTGGGTGCGTTGACTGTACAGCCACACAATGCCTGATGGGAAAGAAGAGGGGGGGAAGAGAGAGAGGAAAAGGACATTAGCTGAAAAAATGAAGTTCATTTACTTACTAAAATATCTGAGAAAATCTTTTTTGAATTTTTATTTAATATTAACTTACGTCTCTGAGTGAGATCTTTGCTGTGTAAATGATGTCAGAACCATCACGTTTGAATACTGGATGGGGCTTGTCCTTCAACACGAAAACCACATCAGCTGGAATGTTTGTGGGCGTCTCATCCCCCTCTTTGGGGAATGTGATTTTTGTTCCTGCTTTCCACCCTTTTTTTATCTGCACTTCCAGGATTTTATCTTCCGTCTGTATCGATCTTCCGTCAGGGTTCAGCCTTTTGCGTGAAATCTTCATTTTCTTTGTGGAACCCGACAGAATTTCCTCCAAGGCCACCTGGAGATCGTAAACCACAGCGGGGTCCTGCTGCTTCTTTACAACGCTACTGTGGCCACCCATTCCTCCCATACCGGAGCTGAAGGAGCGAGGGAATCTACCCATTCCACTGCCTCCCATCCCATATCGAGCAAACGGGTCGTCAGTGTCCATGTCCTCATCCATGCCCCCATTGCGGCCACCAAAGAATTGTCCAAAGGGGTTGCGTCCACCGAAAAACTCTTCAAAGATGGCATGGGGGTCACCCTGGAAAGTGTAGCTGAAGGTGCCAGGACCACCACCTCCACCACCTGAGGGGCCTCCGCCTTTCAGACCTGAGTGACACAAATAATCAGTTCATACATTTATCAGCAACATTCATTGTGTAGTAAATTCCTTTACTGTGACATTTATTTTCTAGCATATAGTTCCAGTATTTAAATGCTATTATGTGCCATTCAGCCATATCATTAAAACCTGTGACATCACCTCACCCTAGTGCAAAGTTCTGCAGCAAAACCCTTGATCCTGGCATTCATATGGATACCAGCTGACAGAAACCGTCTCCCCCAAACACCCTCAAAGACTAATAATAACCCCCATGGCACCTGCACAACCCCAGCAGGACACTGCAAGCTGCAACACCAAAAAAACTGCTTAGGAAGTGCAAAAGGAACGTGATTAAGAGCTTCAAGTGTCGACATGGCCTAAACATTATCCAGAATCCAAATCTGATTGAACAACCACTAGACATACATGAAAAACTATGATCCACTGAGGTCTCAAGATACAGCCTAATGGCCTCTGGGTTGTGTACCTGTGGATTTATGATGTCTAGCACCAGATTGTGGATGACAGATTCTTTGAGTAATGTGGGTTATACGAACTGAACCGAGATCTACGGAATTTGGTGGTCTAGTAAATCCCTTGAGCACTTTATAACTGCTAATGTTATGCCTTTCCAGATTGGGTTTTGTGGTATGGCAGGGTGATATGGCCTACAAATAATATTGTGAAATTTTTAGGCTAAACATTTACATGCATAAAATGACACCAGTGTGATAATTCCACTAGTCCCTGCAACATTTGTCTGCATTATTTACTATTTATTCATTTGAGGTTTCTATAGTTTTCTTGATTTGCATGCCAAAAGGGGGAAAACAAAATCAAGTTAAATTTATTATAAATGTATATCTATTCATTTCAAACAAGGTAATTGCACACATAAGCTTTTAACAAATTGAAATAGATAATGGCATTATGTAAGCCGACTTAATAATCCAAATCTGAACCACTGACGCATGATAGTCAGAGTCTTGCACGGGTCCAATTTTGACAACCCCAACAGAGACACCTACACACTCATGAAGCTCAGTACCAGAACCCACCAGTTATATGAAATAATCTATGCAACTTCCAAGACTGGTTAATTTAAGTCCCGTGACCCGACCCGTGAGCCGTGATTTAACACACAGCCTATGAGAGTTGTGTTACTAGGTCATCACAGTGGCTGCTGTGCCTTTGCAGTTTTCGACGTGTTTCCTCTGGGACAACGTGCCTGTCTCGTGGCAATCAAACACTAACACTTTTTGACACTGTTTACAAGCAGAAAATCCACTGACAACGTTATTCTCACGTTGTTATCCCACATAACTTCCCCCAAAATATCCAACTTGACCACGGGTTGTCGACCCGGTGCAGGACTTTTTTCTGAACACTGAAAACTAGCATGGGCTCTTCCCTATTTTCGCTCACTCAAGCTCTCCTTTGCTCTCCCTGTCACTAAAACATGCATGCACCCAGGAGAATTTTCTGGATGGGTGGGGGAGCGAGCTTCCTGCTATGAGAGTTCATCCGGAGAGAGCGAGAGAAGCAGAACTCCAAACTGAATTTCATGCCAATGGCTTGAAACAATCACATCACAATTTGTACTTCATGGTCCCAAAATAGTCATGTACTGTGTCTCACGAGGAGGGAGCTGGGGGACATCGATTACATTTCGATATATCGCCCAGCCCTGATGCTAGGGGAAACCCTGCCATCAGGGAGTGTTGTCGCCATGACGGGGCTTACTTTGTCTGAAACAATGCTTGGATGAGTTGTATAGCTCAAATAACATCCATATGAGTGCTAGGAGTTTTCCACTAAAGCACTGCACTATTATGAGATGATCAATGTTATTCACGTCAAATGTCAAAGGATTAAATGTTGTGACCAATACGTGTACGTTACGATTCATAATGCTCTGCAATATTTAGAATTAGATTTAACACTGAGATATTTCTGCTGTTATTAATAATAGGATTAGAATGTGAGAACCAGATATCTTGACATATACCACTGATGCACCTGTATGTGTGACATTTGATTTTTTTCCTAATTAGTTACATTTATTTCTAGTTGTGGTTATATGTATGCAAAGGAGTAGCATCTTTACTCTATTTGACCTGAATGGGGACAGAATCCTAAGTAGTACTGTTGGGAGCAAATGTGTTTTGTTTGTTTTCCCTACCATTTCTACTGTGAATAAAGGACTATTTATGCTGAAACCCACAAAACAACAGAGCTACTCATTTGAAGTGGTTTCATTTCAAATCAGTAAGCAAGTATTTTAAAATGCAGAATACACCACAGCAACAAATTCTTCTCATTTTAAGGTATGATAAGTATGTAGGACCTTAAACGTCACTGTTTACTGAATGCTGGCAATGAAAAATGTGGCATAAACCTACAAAATTCTACATGGCAACTGTTCTGGTAGCGAGGCTGTCTGTTAAAGTATTCATCTAAGCCAATACATAACCTGGTTGGATTTATTGAGGTTGTCATCAAACTTATCAGGTTTATGCATTTTTGACTTAAGTTTTTATGTAAATGAAAAGTGCATTTTAACGTGAACAAAACAGGCAGTTGGGATTACTGAAACACTTCAATGCATTTTTGACAACTGCAATATCCAAATCACAGCCTTCATTTAATAGACTATACTGTAAAATTGTGTTCCACATTATTCAGCCTGAATAATAGCCATACGAATGCATGCGTTTTCATGGTAATACATCAAGTGTCAGACTGGACAGACTTAAATAATAATCGCAAACCAGAATGCAAACCTTTAACAGAAGCGTTCTTGCAAGGATCTACATGTTCATTTGGAACATCATCACGTTTTTCCTTCTTGCCATGGTTACTAAACAGCCTACAATAATAAAGTTAAAGTACTTCGGTGTATTTCTGTAACAATGGCCCACCTGTCAGGTTTTAACGCAGCAAACTCAGAAGTTCAGTGACAACACCACTGAAACATCCGCGGGTTAAGCCCCTGACTGTAAATCACGTATATGCGGTTTTAGGCTAACCCCCAACGTCATGACGTCAATAACGACTGTTCCTCGCTCCTCTCCGGTCCGGAGTTTTGGGCCTCCATAACTTCAGTTCAAATCTGCTACTGACTTCTCGGGGGAAACGTGCGATTTACGTTCTCTCGTAAGACGATGCCTCGCCTTCCCTTGCTTAGACACAAAGCCTGGGCGGTGGGAAGATGGGGGCGCCATGACACGTTAACACTGACACAACCTCCTCATGTCTCAGGTCTCATGTCATGTCTTTACCTTTTCGGAAAGTAGCTCAGGCTGTCAAATCTAGCATCAACTCTCACGCACGTAATTTCAGAAGTTCATGAGTTAGACCTTACCTTCTTCACCGAAACGGTCGTACACATCCTTTTTCTTTGGGTCGCTCAAAACGTCGTAAGCTTCGGCAATTTCTTTGAATTTCTCCTCCGCTCCCGGTGACTTGTTTTTGTCGGGGTGATAGCGCAGAGCCTGTTTCCGATACGCTTTCTTGATATCGTCCTCAGACGCACCTTTCCTAATTCCCAAAATGTCGTAGTAGTCTTTGCCCATCCTGACCGGCCAGGGTCCTGTTCAAGCTCGTCGGAGATACCGGGGGGCGAACTTCACACGCACGTCCTCTGCACGAGTTCTGTCCGAACTTAGAGCGCTTCGCTCCGGAGATTTTCTTTATAAATGACGTAGAAACTTCCAGAGGTTTCCACAACCAGCCTGAACGATCCAAAACGTCACTGTTCGGGGAGACACGCCCAGATATACGTCATGCCATTCTGCGTTCATGTGCTGTCGGACATGTCGAACGCTCATGGGAGGTCAAAGGTTTTGACCTTATTTTGCTTTGAAGTCTTAAACGTCAACATCATAGGGGCTACAAAGAAGATGAGTTGCATTTTATTACTAAGAGCGTTTAAACAAAACATTGATAGCTGTTTTCCAATTTATTCATGATTCATAAGATGAAACCGCTAAAATATAGCTTAAAATAGCTTTGCCAGCTTGTTATCATGGTTTATGCTTAAAACCCCCCCACATGTATCTAACTAATCTAGGTCACTCTTACGTAACCACACTTCACATTACATATAATCAAAAATTGATTGTATTGATATGTGAATTAAAAAGTTTCTTACCATTAAGCAAACATCGGCTTTCCCGCCACGGTAATGCATTTATGTCGTCAAGTCGGCACGTGGGTGTTATAAAATTATCTCCGAGTTATTTTTCCTTACATAAGAGGACAAACATTGATATTCCGGTTATTCCGATATCACATGAACGCAGCATAACATACCAATGCTTGCAGGCCCGAACGTTTGTATGTTGTAGTTTATAGCCAACACCTAATCGTCACAAACGGAACATGTGGGCATATTCTGTTTTTTAAGCAAGTATTAAATACGTTACACTTTTTTTTTTCAATGGATAAAAACACTATACCTAAAGTTAGGCATGTTTTGTCCTTGCACGTGGACAAGAGTCACAGCTAATACCATGAAATAAGTAAAACAGAACAGAAAACAGTATGAAATACTTGTTGTTCAGGTATTGTGTGAACTTGAAAAAAGAAATAAATAAATAGAACAGGCTTCTGTAATGAGCCCTGCCATACTGAAACAGAGTGGTAAATAGATTGCTGGCAGGAGCTTTTATAAAGCAAAGCTGGCCAAGACTTAAGGCATACATAGATATCTCCTTCCTACGGGTTGTTGTGTTGTGATGTGTAGGACCTAAGAGCACCGCTGCACTTCTAAATAAATACTTATCGGATCATATTTCTGAGATTTTCTTAAAAGTTTGATCAATGTCCTTATTTACGTTGATTAACCTGATTATACCATATCCTTTAGTGGTGTTACATTCATTGTGTTTCAGATAACTGTCCATTCTGTGTGTTACCAGAATAAGCAGCTATCAGTACAGATACTGCAGACTTATTTTCTCCTTATCTTTGAGTTGGTTTTAGACCATTTAGTTTGCAGACACAAAGGCAACTCCTAATATGGAATAGGCCCACTTGCCTTTCAAGTCAGGGAAAACCTGTTTTTCATGCATGAGAATTTAGGTGACAATTATGGATGTACAGCCAGGCTTTTTGAACATGTATAGAAATGCAACATTTTATGTTTTAATTTGTCAGAATTTTTGTACTTTAAAATTTGTGTTGACTTTGATTGGTTTCTTGTACTCATTGTATTGTTGGTAGTGGTATGTACAAAAAGATTTGTTTGGGGTTAATTCATCTGACAAGAAATTCATAGATTTGGTTAGAGATTTTAAAGTGACAACATTCCAGGCAGATGGCAAACTTTACTGAATCTTATGTAGTAAGTTATACAGAGACACAGACAGTGTACACAGAAACGCATACACAAGGGAAAATAAACACAGAACAACAGATTAAATAATATGAGATCGTAATAAAAATCAAAAATAATATTTGATAGAAAGAGAGTCTACAACAAGTTATTGAGAAAAATGACACTTGGCCTGTAACAAACTACTATACTGTACAGTCAATGATAACAAGTAGACAACATGTCTGATATCAGGCAAAGTTAGCCTATAAATTAGGCTGGAAAGCCACTAGTATCTTTTTTAAATAATCTTTGTTAATTATTATTTTTTTAAAAGCACAAAGAACACTAGCGTTGAAGTGAGATCAGTGTTTAACAGACGCTGAACCAGATGCACAAGGGAACGTTTAATACTATGACGTTGAAGCAGTAAGCATGCGTACAAATAGCCTGCCCCATTCATGTCGTAGCCGTGACCTCTCCGTCTGCTCGAATCCCATTGGCTACATTGCTGATAGAGGGGCGGGGTTGGCTGGTGGCCGTGCGCTCTGATTGGCTGCAACCCCGCCCTCCGTGCCGGTTCACGATGGCCTCACCACTTGTATATCACTCCGCTGATTGGAAGCGGCGCTGTCACTCATCGGGGATATTAAGAAACGGGTGCCAACTAGCAAGATGAAGCACTACGAGGTAAGTAGTGTCTGTGAAACTCTAAACCGTCAATGGGTGGCTGTATGTGGCCCAAATTAAAGCAACCAGACTAATCGGGAATTAATGTGTGGTTTCCGCACGACAGAACTCAGCGTAAACCGTGAAATATGGAGCTTTAAAAACGAGCATTGAGAGCCGCATGCCGTGGAAACACCGCCTGCCACAGACTGGTTGCGATGACCGGAATGCATGGCCTTTAGCTTTTGTCCCAACTATCGTTTAATTAAGCCGCACCCACAGTTAGAACATTTTTTTATTTATGGCTTGTATTGTTTTGGACCTCAATATAAACTATGTAAGCTAATGACGGAAGCTTCTGCGTAAGAGGTTACTTGTTCTCATCGCTGGCTGTGGCTGGAACGGCTCGAGGCGCTTCTTATCTTGTTATTACTCAACAATGCAGGTGAACGGACAAGTGCGCAATCTCAGTCCTGTCAAATCACCCGTCACGGCTTGGATGTGATAATGTTTTCTCCCCCCACACAACCAGCCAGAACCCAGGGGGTTGAGGAAAGGGACTTACTTAAGACAAAACAACAAATAGATTAAGACATTTTAGTTTATTTTCAAACTCAGCACTGGCAGCTGCTCTAAATGTAAAACCATTCGGAGGTTTATGTTAACCGAATCCCATCAGACAGGATTTGAAGTAGTTTGACAGAAACTGACCCAACCAGTGGCTGCTCTGGTTCCCCTTCTTTCACTTGACAGCGGTGGCTTTTGTTACCTGTGAAGGCTGAAACAACATTAACACAGCTAAGGTCCGTGTGTCTTTATAGATTTATAGATAAGCCTTTTACTGTTTTGATTTCAATAATTATGGCCAACAGCTCGAAAAAATCCAAACATGTACATCTCAAAATTTTAGAAAAACTCTTACAGTATAGAAAAAATTTGAGGGATTGGGAGGGATTCCGCTGTTTATATGGACGCTAAATCAAATAATCCGATCCTGACGTGTGTATACATGTACCAATCTTTAATCAGAATAACCGCATTTTGTCTAATTTCCTTAAAATAACCACAGAAGAAGAAGTACTTCCTCTGTACTGTAAACAAATGCTGATGTGGCCACACTTTGCACTTTCGCGCTTTCCCCTGCAATTTAAAGTCAGCACTCTTAAAGAATGGACCTGCGCCAGCTTCTGAAAGCCCTACGTTTGTTTCTGCTGTTCTCTGTGTTCAAGCTATGGTCAGCGATGCATAATGGTCCTGCGTTACAGGAGGAGAGAGCGGGAGGACATGAGCGGTACACATGCGCTGTGAGGATAATTCTGCCCCAAACAGGAAGTCTTCATCTCAATAAGTGTGTACATGGACGCAGTTCAGAATAAGGATCGACATAAACCACCCCTCTCGTTCGGAATATAATTTCTTTCCGAATGATCCGAATCAGATCAGAATCTTCCGATTGACGTGTTTACGTGAAGCATTTTTATTCTGATCAGCCCTTTATTCCGAATATTTGTGTCCATGTAAACATGGCTTATTAGTATGTTTTGAAGCGTGTGTTTGGGATCTCACCCGAAACTTAAGCTTTGCTCCTTGGGCTAGTTGCCTTCACGCGCACAAAATTTTAACGAAAATCCGTATATTATTTTTTGAGTTATGTCAGGTTTGAAAATTGAGAACCATGACCTGCCAAGTTTCATCACAATCCGTTCGCAACTTTTTGAGTTATGTTGTAAAAGTCATACATTCACCAAGGCGAAAGCATAACGTCTTCCAACGTTGGTGGAGGTTAAGAATAAAATGCTCACCCTCGTGCAAACAGATTCTTATTTCAATTCACATGTTCTTCAATGTTTTAATCGTGGTGAAATTTAACTTTATTTTAATCAAAATTTCTAAAATTTCTTACTTTTTATAAATTGCATCCATCGTACAACACAACATATCAAAGCTAAACAGAAGTCAATTGTTGCTTTTTCAGTTCACAGTGTTCATATTAATTATAACATGACGGAAATCAAACTAAAAATGTTAACAGTAATTATATTTATCATAGTTTATCACAGTTTCATTGCATTTACGACAGAGGCATCAGAGAGCGGCATCAGTTTCATAGTGATCCCAGTGTCTGTATGTAGTATTTTACGCAAGAAAAACTATTAGATTTACTGCTTGTCTGTCTGAATCACTCGTGTTTATAGATTTGAAAAATAGTGTCATACCTTAGATTGGAGTACCAGGAAAGACCAGCAAAGAAAATGGCAAAGTCCACAGCTGACTGACTGTCAGAGCCAGACTGTGGCTTTATATAGATGGGTTGTGGGCGGTACAATGGCAGTGGGTATGCCTGGCACACAGAAAACTGAGATGGGTTTATTTCCCTGAAATATCAACTGCAGTGGCTTGTGTACTGCCTCATTAGGCATTAATGAATATTCATTTCCATAGTATATAGTTACTGGCAGCTCAGTAACTACCGTGTGGCATTTGAAACAAACAAAAGTAATATAGAAATCCCTTAAATCAAACAATAACTACATTTGATCACAAAAGCAGCAAATCCTGACATTACAGAAGCCTTATACCAACAAATGTTTAATAATTTTGCTTGAAACAAGGCTTGAATGACTATTTGACTATCAAAATAGTTGTTGATTAATTTTCTTTTGCTTGACTAATCCATCGTTGCAGCTTTAACCCGACTTCAGACGTATTTTAAACTATTTATTTGCTGCCGGGCATGTGAGGAAAAGGTTTTCATTTCCCATGACTGACTTAAAAGAAAAGCCACTTACAAGAAATTTGATTTATTTGTTTGTTTGTTTATTTATTTAATAACCCTCCAACTGTTTTTCACCCACTTGCCCATGCTGGTGTCTGAAGCATGTTCTGTACATGAAACTGAAAGTGGAAAAGTGGTAGAGGGCTTAATTTACTTAAGATTTCTAATTGTATGATCACAATTATCATTAATTGTGTACATTGGATTTGAGACACTGTACTGTATCAGTTTTTTTCATATCCCTATATACGTACGCATATGACAGAGACAAAAGATGTCAAAATGTCAGTTTTCTCTGATATCATGCAGCCTTAATTACAAGGGCTGTAAATCCCCAGTTGCATCACGATACAATATGATGTTGATTCTTCAGACAATGATTTGATAAAGTCTGCGGCATTATGATTTCGATCGATTCAGGGGCCCGAGATCACTATCGGACGATATTCTGTACCCAATTAAAACAATCAGTGACATTTCAACTTAAAGAATTGTAATCTTGGTATTAATCGACGATTATAATAGCTGAAATATTTCAGACATTGAAATGTCAAAGCAAAAAAAGCAAACTTTCCAGACACTCTTATTAAACTTGCAGTAGCAAAAAAGCAAACTTTCCAGACACTCTTATTAAACTTGCAGTAGGATTTTATAAACACATTGATATAGATTAATTATTTAACCTTTAATTTGACTAGATTGTTAGTCAGCCAATAGCTGTATTCATGTAGATCGTTACACCCCTACAAGTTATGTGGTTAAATGACTAATCTTTTGTTTATTTAAACGTGGCTCGTATTATATTGTAAAAAAATAAAATAATAAAATCATTGCACTTGCAGACTGCATCAAAGAAAGTTCTACATTGGTGTCAATATAATTTTAAGAACGATGGTTTCATTAAATAAACAGAGTGAAATAACTAGAAAGCACCATGTACAGCCTTTATTTACAGGCTCTTGTTCTTTTCAGACGGTTTCTGATAATAAATTTAGAGCTCCTTCATGTGTCTATAAAATCATCTCAATTGGTCGCAGGTACATTGGGTTACATGAACCAAATCCCTGGCTGAATCTGATGTTTGAGCTCAGGTTGTGTTTCATAGATACCCAGTGTGTATATTCATTATATTTATGGACAGATCCATGAATAGATACATGTCAAACCTGAACTTCCACATTACCACATGTGACTCTCTGTCTTTCATTCATTATGGAATCTGTATCCCAACTGTCAGCAGTTAGAGAGTGGAGGGCTGGGGGTGTTTTACCAAGGGGAATGCCCCATGTGATCCCTCACAGTCTGGAGTATTATCACTCCATTTTGGCAGGAGAGGGAGACTCACCATGTGGTTGACTGAGGGATCTGTCCAGTCTAGTTGGGGGGTCAGTGGGGAGCGGGCTAGTTGTGCAGTGTTAGCAGTATGCATTTATATTTAGCTAGTGAGAGGAAGAGAAGGGGTCATACTGGGAACATTTGTTTGCTTGTTTGTCATAATCCCCTTCATCTTCCCACTTATCCAGGAGTGGAGAGGCATCAGGGGTCATAAGCCGTCCCCTTTTTAGGAGGCAGGGGTTATGTTTCAAAACCAAGTGACTGTAGCTATGAAATACATCTTATTCTGTTCTCAGCTCTACAAGCTTCTCTCATGAGATGCATGCTGATGATGTACTGCAGACGGTCTGCCAGGAGGATACCGAGCATTCCTGTGTATGCAACTGTGCACACACATGTGGCATATGTCCGCGCTCCAGGGGTCGGCTGGGAGTTAAATTAAGCAGCGCACCAGCAGAAGTGAAGCAATGAGAGAGGAGCAGACAGGGAGGGAGAGTGAGAGAATTACAGGAGAGGAAGACGAGGGAGGGGCAGGGATGCAGCGGGGAGATTTATTTCCACAGCTGAGTGCTGCCCCTCTCCTGTCGAGGAGGGTGAGGAGAGCCACGGGAAAGAGAGAGGGGACGAGGGGACTAAAGGACTGTGGACATGGATACTCTAGCACTAGAGGCCACAGGCGGTAAAAAACAGTTTAACGGGGCGCTGGCCACCCCAATGCTGGCTCTAGCCCCGGTCAAACGCAAACCTGCTAAAAAAGCTAAAAAAGCTATTGTTTTCTTTGAGGTGGAGATACTGGATGCTAAGACGAAGGACAAGCTCTGCTTCCTGGACAAGGTGAGAACTTATTTCCATTCTTCATACTTTTGTAACTATTTTTTTATCATGATTTGTCATGAAGTGTCTTCTTAAAAGCTGCACGCGTAAGCAACTGTTCTAAATGCAACAGGTGCATGTCTTTTCATATATTACAATAAACAAAAAAATATATTTGTTACATACTTATGTGAGTTAAGTGTTTTCTGGAACAGAAGTTGAGCTGTCAGTCGGTGAGTCTGTAACTGGTCTAAAATTGTTGCACCCTGTTTACACATGTGGTACAAAACTGCTGGGTTTTTTTTTTGGAACATGGACATACAGGAGGTTGACGGAATATCTTAAACTAGGCAAACCAATACGTCCAACCCCTGTAAGGCATACAAACTTAAAAAGCCAATGGGAGACCCAATATTAGGTCAAATTCATCTTACTTTATAAAGCATGACATCACCACTACAACCTGTGGTCTGCAGGTGTGTTTGAGCAGTGGCCATACCTCGAACGTCTGCAGAGAACAAGATAAATACCCAATATACGCCTGTGTTGTTCATGATGCTATGTCTTTCGTGGTATATCGTCCATCTGTATTAGGTGATTTCACATTGAGAGGAAAGATTTGTGCAGTTCGTCACCTTCAGAAGTAACTAGCTTCTACTGCCAAAGTTGCTCGCTACTTTGTCAGGTGGTTGAAATGATGTGTTGCAGAATCAATATGTCTCCTCTGATGACTTGATGACAGAGCTGTACGATCCAAGAAATCTAGGAAGATTAAACTTTTAAAATGTAATATGTTAAAATCATGGAAAATATCTCCATATATGTATATAATGTAATAGTTTGAAATATGAAACTTTGGCTGCAAATTCTCAACCCTGTAAGTTAGTGTTGACAATGTTAATCATCTGCTGTGTGACCTGCTTGATTTAAAAAAATATATATATATAAGAAAACAAGAATCCCTCTGTAACCAAGAGCTTGTTTATTGAAGGAATCTGTCTGAAAAGGGAAGCAAAGGCTGTTGTGAAAATATGTTGGAGTTCTCTGGATCAAAATACTTGCAGTAAAAAGCGTCATCACACCACAATTTGTTATTTGTAGCAAAGAATCAAACCCAGCAGGGTACATGTGCAGGTCCCCTAATAGCACAGCAGAAAAAAGAAACATAAAATAGCTACCAAATATTTCATCCACCAAATGTTGTCAAGAAAATCAGGTGTTTCTTTTAGAGATGTAATTTATCAACATGGTTTGTGCTTGGCCAGAAAGATAATGACTGACTCAGATAATGACGGATTAAAGAGTTTCACTGTTGTATTAGCTGCATTTGTTCTGGTCAAACGTTTATGCCTATTGTTTTAACAGGTAAATTTGCAGTAATTCATTCTTTGTTATCATTGTGTCTGACAGCTTCCATCTGTTAGTGCTAGGCCTGTAGTCAGTGCTGTTGGATTAGGAGGCTTTAGTGAATTGTTGTCGCTGTATAGAGTTGTATTGGCCATGTTTGCAGCAGTGATGGTCTGTCAGCCGGGACAGACTCGGCTTGGGAAACGCTGCTCCTCAAGACCACGAATTAAAAACTTGTTAGCCTTGTTGGACTATATTCTGTTGTAGGATTAGCATGTTTCAATGGTGATAGCGCATGAAGTCTTAACACCTTTTGGACAGGAAGTATCATAGAATTGACAGATGTTGTTCTGGGTCTGGACAGGGACTGGTTTCCTAAAGTAAGCTAACAGACTGAATTAGAAATAAATTTCTTGTCCTGTATCATGTCTGGGTCAGGTTTTATATGAGAGACTACTTTGAGATATCAATGCTGAATGAAGCTTCTAAAAAAAGCAGGAGAGTCACAGGAGGTGTTTTCTCAGTGATGTCATCCCGCTGAAAATGTCCTGAGGTGAACAGAAGCTCAGTCAGTTACAGCAGCAGAGCCCCCATGAGCTACTGCAAGCCAGTTTAAGAAACCTCAACATGACTGACCGTGACTGTGGTTCTCTAAAATTCCATTTAAAAAAGGGCGTCTGCAGCACCTCCTTATTGTTTACCGAGGACAGTGCTGGTCTAAATCAACTGGTGTTAAATCGTATGTCTGAATCTTAGCTTGTTCCTACAGCCAAACTCCCTCTTAAGATTTTATTGAACTGTTAACCTTATCATTGTGGCTAGGGTCTCCTTGGTTTAATGGCTTCATTTAGGAGGTAGTTTGCGATTGCATATTTGAGACACACTCCCTGAATGAAGTAGTGCTGTCTGGAGCCATTACCACACATGACCTGTGGACAGTGTCCAGACACACTCTAGAGTTGCACACAGCAGGAAATTGTCCCATGTCAAATGTGTTTTTGCCTACAGTACAGGGAATACTCGGTAAGGTTGCTGGGGAGTCGCTACACAACTATCACAATCCTAACAGACCAGTTTCAGTAGATTATGATGACCAAAAAACTGGGGATTGCGCTAGATGAGGGATCACAGACTATATGACTTGCCACTTTAACTGAAGCCAGATGAATGCAACAAACTAACATGAAAAACTCATCAGGGCAGGGTGTATTCCCTGGCTGGGTTGGTGACCAGTGTGCAATACTCGACAGCGTCCAGAGTTATCTTGGAAAAATCATGAGTTCAGACAATATCCAATGCCAGTATGCTGATACAGATGTCAATAATAGGGGAGTTCAAGTATAAATATATTGACCGAATATGCAAATGTCTTGCAATGATCTTTCATATGAGACTATGAAGTATTTGTAACAATCATATGGAATTTGAGCAGAATATTTTATGATTAACAATGAACTTTTATTGTCTTAAAAACAGCAGTGCTCTGAAACAGTGACCCTTAAAAAAATCTTTAAAAACAATATTTTTTTGATATCGGCTAATGTTGATAACATGTTTGCCGATATGGATATACAGTATCTGTCATAGGCCAATACCCTGTTCTCTTCTCACACTTGGTGATTTAAGTCTGTATCCCCCTGTCAGGGACCAAGTAGCAAGGTGGACAGGAAACATGTGGTTTGATTCCAAACACTGGGTTTTATTTACCAAGAAAATCTACAAAACCATACAAACTAAGAACTATAAAAAAGGTCCACAAAATATAAGGTAACTGAAAAAAACTTTAACAGGGTGTGCGCTGAAAGAGAAAAGATCTGCTGTAATAGTGCACAGGTAAGCGTGTATACTGGTTAGAGTAAACCGTTAACATACTTGGGGGTAACATAAATGGAAGCTCACAATAACTTAATACAAAGTCCAACTAGTGAAACCCAAAACCCACCGCCATGACATGGCAGCACGTGGTTCAGTCCAGTCAGCTGGCTTCAGCTTTTAGGCGTCCTCGGCCAACAGCCATTCCTTTTGCGGAACCCGGAAGAGATCTCCCCAAATACAGATATAGATAAATAAACAAAGAATTATACAAGAACCTTAGATCAAATGAAGATTGCAAAAATAAACTGTAACGCCAATTATTTGAGTATGGTTGAGTATAAAATAAACCTTGTGGCCGGGTAACAGCTTAATGAAACTATATCCATCTGTTGCAAAGCAGTTAGTATGCCAGAGCTGAACATTACCCTGTGTGGCTGTGTCCATCACACCCACATACACTTAGAGATTTCTATGCAGACTTGCTGCAGCAAATGCCCAAAATCTGTGATGACTGGTGCCGACTAAGACTAGAATCCTTTACAACATCCTGTTTAAAGTTGTGTGGTGTATCCCCAGCTTTTTGGTGGCACCTGTTTAGAGCATGAGGGAGGTGAGCTCATCTGAAATGTTTTACCCAATAACGATACCCAATAACTCTTTCAATACAATAACAAAATAAATTTAAACCCTGCAGATGTCCCTGAACACAAACTAACATATTTGTTATGTTGTTGAAAATGTGATTTGATATACTGCATTTCTTTTTGATAGCTTTGGTACGTTCAGTACTACCAAATACCCTATCGTATCGTTTATTTTAAAACATGGTAACCTTTTGATAATTCAAAACGTTGTCAGTCCTATTTGGATGTGCAATCTATTCATATCTGCGATATTGATAGTGTAGAGCTACAGGATATACACGAAGGCAGAAAGAAGTTCCAAGCAGCTATAAACATTCATTTGCCGTGAATTTTAGTATCCTGCTCCATTCAGTCATTGGCTCAAACAGACTTTATACACGGGAGCTGGCCTGGCAAACTCCAGGCCAAACATTTCTCTTAGGGAGGTGATTTTTAAGTCCACCTGAAATGAAAAACTGTAATTTTAACCAATTTAGATCATGTCCTCAACCATGCTGTCGCCTATGAAAGATATCTGCCAAAAAAAATGTCAAAAAACACATTTCTTTGTATTTTTATATGAAAATCCAATATTGTGTGAAATTATATCATGGTGTATGAACCAATTTCAACCAATAACGTCATGGAATCCAACTGTCAGTCAATCTTCAACGATTAGCAGAGTTCAGTGGAGCTTAGCAGAGCTGCGACCGTTGCTGTAGTTACCAGCTATCAAGATTCATCCCAAGGTTATGTCCACCTTCTGTCTTGTGATTGGTTCTTTCCAATTTCAGTAGGACATACGTCACGAAACGGCAGTTAGATACTCTCCTACGCCCGTTTCAGGTGGACTTTAAAGGGTAACTGAAAGGGTAATAGGGGCTTTGGATTTCACACAGTTGTGTGTAAGCTAATGAGTTTAGCCACAGAGCAACATGCACATACAGCAAAATATGCTAAATCTTGCATTAGTCTTCTGTGTCCCAGTGTACTACGTCATTTATTCATATATACGTATATGTATACAGTATTATTGCACAGATCTTACAAAAGCATCTTAGCCCTCCTAGACCAGGCCAGCAGGCAAATATCAGCTTACTGTTAAAATGTTTTGAGAAACCTGTCACTAAAGTCATAAATGTCAAAGGCTTGAGAGAAATTGAATCCTGACTTCTGAGGCCCTGTAATGATGTAGTGTGTGGATAGTATTGCACAGTTCCTTCTCATTCTAATACGGGGATTTTCTGCTGCATCCATTCATTCCAATTTAGCAACCTGCAGCGATGTGAAACTATGCCAAATGAATAATAAAGGAAGGGATGATTTTCACGTCTGGCATCCATGTGTGAAGTCTAGTTTGTCTTCACACTCTAAAATCAATGGTTATCAATGGTTCCATCAAAAGCTGGTTAAAAAGAATTTCACTGTTCTCTCAACTAAGAACAATCTTTATTTATGGAGCACATTTCATTTGAGTCCAGCTACTTAACGGGCAAATGGAAAGATAATTAAGGAGACACATGCATAATGCTAAAATTGCTTTTAATGTATGCTACTGCCATATGTAATCTGATAGATTACAGATGGGCTGAAGAATACAAAAACACTTTTATCTTGGTAAGATCATGTAGCAGAGTCCTGAGAATTTAGTTTTAAGTAAATGGATCTAATTAGGGATGCACTTTATTTTTTTCCTTTATGTCAGTCCCATTAACTCAACTAATTAAGTTATTTATATAGGTGCCATTATTCATTACTGCAGCTTTGTAACAGTTTCAATTTCAGGGTTTATTGTCAAAATATTGTGATATTTGGTTGTGTTGCCCATTCCTGCCGTTTATGAAGAACATTTGAGGATAAATATTGTGACATATACTATGTATTATGATATTATTTTAAGGACATTTCAGCCCCACCTTGACATAACCTTAGTTACTGAACTGTATCCTTCAGGAGTGTGTTTTTTTTCACAGCTCCTATAAAAGATATATTTTATGAAAAAATACATTTCAAGTGTTCTGATGACAAAATTGTTACTAGTGTTCGGACAACAATGGAGCCTAATGCACAGTGTTATGTGTTGTGTAAGCGGCCTCTTGTCACGCAGATAAAACTGTTTGATCCAATAATGTAAATACGGTGATGAGCTAAATTACCCAACTTAGTCTGGAGTGTTTCACAGCTCCATTCTCCCATCTGGAAAGACCGTGTATGTCTGGACCTGCCTGCGTGCTCTTCACGTTTTTGTTTTGTTGTCTTTGTGTTTATATTTGGGGACAGTTGGGTCATTGTTGGCAGCCTGACACAAGGTCATATACTCTCTCTCTCTCTCTCTCTGTCTGTGTGTGTGTGTGTGTGTGTGTGTGTGTGTGTGTGTGTGTGTGTGTGTGTGTGTGTGTGTGTGTGTGTGTGTGTGGGTGTGCGTGTCTGTGTGTGCGTGCGAGGATGGGAATGTGTGTGTGAGTGTGTATATGTGAATGTGTGTGTGAGTGTGTATATGTGAATGTGTGTGTGAGTGAGTGTGTATGTGTCCGCCCCCTTTGAAACCCTGATACCAGCTGTTGAATACACGTCCATGGGTTGTGTGGATGCTGCCAGAGCTAAATTTACAAGCTAATCATCATCGTGACTGGAAAACAGGATTAATATATTTTCCTTTGTGTGTGAGTGTGTGCACGCCCCTCCATTTATTTATTCTGGTGTTATTTGTAGGTTGAGCCAAATGCCACGATCGGGGAGATCAAGTCCATGTTCCACAAGAGCCGTGAGTTGCATCTTCCTACAGCCGACTAAGGCTTCAGAAATGTGATTTTTTAAATTCTAGTGAAGTGTGCACACAAAGATGTGCAGTCAAAGTGTGTGTGTGTGAATTATTTTTCTGTCCGTTTCAGACCCTCAGTGGTACCCAGCCAGACAGTCCATTCGCCTTGACCCCAGTAAGTCAACCAATGTGGGATGTAGCTCAATAAAGGGAATGTAGAACTACTTCTCTCTACAACCAAATCAGTGTGCACTCCTTAACTAAACACCTGCGTGTGTGTGTGTGTGTGTGTGTGTGTGTGTGTGTGTCAGAGGGGAAGTCTCTGAAGGATGAGGATGTTCTGCAGCATCTCCCTGTGGGTACCACGGCAACCTTTTACTTCAGAGACCTGGGAGCCCAGATCAGCTGGGTCAAAGTGAGTACAGCACACAGAACATTAAAGAGGGAAACACAGTCAGGTCCAACAGTTGTGACAAGCCCACATACTGTACATCCTACTGCTCGAGGGATCAAGCCGAGCTATATTCAGTTTGCAGCTGGGCGAAATGGCTTGTGTGTGTCTCCACATGCGTAGTTGTAAACAGTTGGGGAACTTTTCTAAGAACAAAGACCGGTCCTAATAGGGTCAAAAGTAAGGGTTAGGGTTAGTGTGATTTAGGTTAATGAACATTGGAAGCCAATGTGATGTCATGCAGGGATCTGTGCATGTGTAGTTATTCATAGCTATCTTTATGTGGAATTTTTTTTTTCTTTAAAGCAGGCTGCACACTAGACAATTTCTGGCCAGATTTGCCCCCCCCCACACACACACACACACAATTGCAGGGGCATGGCCCAATCCACGGCGTGTTGCAGCTGAGTATTTGTCTAAATAATCCTCAAGTGTGTAGTGTCAGTATGATTTTTTTTTTTTTTTTTTTTTAACTGCTCCCAATCCATTCTGAGCTTCTCCGATCTACAGGTTGGGCTGCCTCTGACAGAATACCCGTAGTAGAATATGAGAGCAAGCAGATCGGAAAGCGTCACCAAGCAGGTGTCTCATTGTCTGTGAACTTGTTACTACAAACGGAGGGTGCGTGGTCTCGTGGTCTGATCGAGTCCTGTAGTGTGTACGTCTGGAGGCTCATAAGGTCAAGGTTTTTAAAATCAGACAGGGTGTATTCTGCCAAAACCAATGTTGTGAAGACATTTTAGCTGGTCCTCCCAACTTTAAAGGGCATTTCAAGGTTAAAGGGAAGGGTTGAAGGTCTAGAAATGCATGATTTCAAGTGTCCTCACAAAGATTTGAGCCAACTGAGGGAAGATTTAGCTGATGTATCAAAAACACAGAGACATGCTCCAGACTGTTCCTGTCCGCCTTTCTTTCAGGTCTTTCTGACTGAATATACCGGCCCGCTGGTCATCTACCTGATGTTTTACTTCAGGGTTCCCTTCATCTACGCACCTAAATATGACTTTACCGCCAGTAAACATTGGGTCGTACAGTGAGTATCTCCAACGCACCTGTTTGGTCATTTTAACCTCTAACAGTTTTTGTTTTTTTTTAAACGGTTTGCTTGTTTGTTGCCACTCTTGAGTCTGTGGGTTAAATATGAAATCACAGCCCAAAACAATAAAAGCCACTTCCCACCAGTGCGATGTGAGAATGTGGAACGCAAAACCATTTTTTTTCTGTGGGATAAGATTATCCTCCATTTTGACCTGGAAGCTTAAAACAAAGGACTTCAGTGGTCCAACGCATATTTCTGTAGGCGAAAATTGGCTGAGATCAACATCCGTCCCAATATTTCCCCTGCATAAATGCTTCACAGTGATGTGCACTTTATTCGCAGATTGTTCAGACAAAAATTTGGTTTTAAGG